>VZTL01021098.1:0-15291 GCA_013400535.1 Scopus umbretta
AAGAGTCTGGCCCCATCCTTCTGCCATGCACCCTTAAGGTATTTGTAAGTGTTGATAAGATTCCCTCTCAGTCTCCTCTTCTCCAGGCTAAAGAGACCCAGCTCTCTCAGTCTTTTCTCAAAAGAGAGATGTCCCAATCCCCTAATTATCTTAGTAGCCCTCCCCCCTAATCATCTTTGTAGCCCTCCGCTGGACTCTTCCCGGTAGTTTCTTGTCTTTCTTGAACTGGGGAGCCCAGAACTGGACACAATACTCCAGATGTGGCCTCACCAGGGCAGAGTAGAGGGGGAGGATAACCTCCCTCGACCTGCTGCCTGCACTCTTCCTAATGCACCCCAGGATGCCATTGGCCTTCTTGGCTGCAAGGACACGTTGCTGGCTCATGGTTAACTTGTTGTCCACCAGGATTCTCAGGCCCTCTCTGCAGAGCTGCTTTCCAGCAGGTCAACCCCTAACCTGTACTGATGCATGGGGTTATTCCTCCATAGGTGCAGGACCCTACACTTGCCTTTGTTGAAGGCATTCTTGTCACCGTGCAGCTCAGCATCAAGTCATGACAGCAAGATGTGCAAGGGGACACAAGCGGAGCAGCATATTTCTATCCTCTGATTGTAAAGGTAAGCTAAAACAACTGGCAACACTTCCATTCTAGACACCTAAAGTTGGGTTACATGACTTGCATCCAGAAGACAGGAAGCCAGAGGCCATGTCCTGCTCTGTCACCAACCTGGGTTGCTCAAAGGGAAAGTTTTGGGCCACGGTTTTGATGGAGGAAGAACCAAGCCACTGACTAAAGGTCCCATTAGGAAGGCAGCCTAATACCAAACTTGCAGGAGAACAGTCAAGTTATAGTTAAAACATTTACCTGACTCCAGAAGCTTCCCAGCTGCTTTTTGGGCATCTCTGGCCAGAATCACCTTGTCTCTTGTTCTGGAAATAGTCAATATCCTCATAACACAACTCCTTGTTTTTCAGCAGCAAATTAGCTCACATTGCAATTTGTATTACAGCACTTAGAAAAAAAAACACATTCAGTTCCACTTTAACTGTTTTAACAGCACTCAGTAAGTCTCTCAGGAGCTCCCAGAAGCACTGTGTGTGCTGGCTGCTCTTCTAAGAGGCCCATCCATCTCTGTCCCTCTGCTCATTCTTTTACAGCTCTGCAACATTCTCATTTTTTTCTTTACTTTTAGGGCTATTTCTGCGGGTTTCATAACCCGATTCCTCTTACTCAGAATAGCTTGCAAGTGCACTCTGATTCTTCCACAAATCTTTCTCAGCAGTTTGTATCTATCTCCCTAATCCTCTGCAACCAACTGAGTCTCTGCGGTACCAAAGTGTACACCAACTGCAGGGTCTTGAACCCTTCAGTCCTTCTCACCAGATTTTGGGGTCCACAGTGCAGACATCTACATTTGCAGATGCCCACTGGGTTTTCTGCACAGTTTTGGACAGACAGGAACTCAAATTCATGAGCAACTGCAAATTCGTTGACGTCTTCTCCACTGAACCAGCAGGTTGTTATCGCCTGTAATTATCCTGGGATCCTATGTCTGGCAAATATTAGACTAACATGAGTGACGGTGGGTTTGCTGTTAGATTTTCCACAAAAGCAATACTAGGGCAGAGTGAATAAGCCAAAACTAAGAAATAGTCACTGTTATATCATGCACATGTGGACCATGGCTTCAAGAAGTCCTGATTTATCAGCACGAGTTCTTGTCTGCACTGCAGTTTTCAGCAAATTTCACACATTTCAAGATTTTCTTTATGTCCATTTTGCATTTTTTGGCCTGAATAGTTCATTTTAGGCTCTTCTTTAGGCTCTTCTGGGTACATCCACTTAACCTTCCTGTATTTTTCTGAAGCATTTCAAAGAATAAAGCACCTCTGAAGCCAATGTGGTTATCTTCAGATAATTTGCCATGAATTGCCACAACGCTTCAGATGGAACTGGAAATATCAGTTAGGTGTGTGATTCCCTGTCCAGAGCACAATCACAACCGTGATGGCTTCCAGCGATTTCTCACCCTCTCTGCAGCTTCTGTAAATTTATTCTACATTGGTTTTGAAACTGAATAATTCTTTTTGACCAAACACGCATGTATTATACTGTTCCCTGTATCAGTTTCAAGTACAGCCTCACCAAATACTCTCAGGAGTATATCTACTATCAATGGTTATTTTCTTGGTTTATTCTCTACTTCAAATCCTACAACTGACATTGGAACTGCAGCCTCTGTAATAACAGGAGAGAGATCAGTAAGTCCCTTTGGCACTGTGGATATACGATACCCAGAGTCAGGTTTTTGCCACAACCTGTGAATTAATGCGTAAAACTTCTCATCTGAAGCCCCAGTACCAGGCATGCTCATACAGCGACATTCCAGTCCAGTAAGTCCAGTAATTTTTCACCAAATTCCAATGTTCATATAAAAAATGCCTGATCAGGGGAGACCAAAGGTCTAGCTGGACCATACCGTTTTTAACTCCAAACTTTTTGCACCAACAGTGTTTTGTGGCAAGCACTTCAGCACTTCACCTCCTTGCTGTGGGAAGAAAAAAAAGCCTTGGACATGTTGGGAACCTGGCTCCTTTTCATTTCATTTTAAACAGTAAAATACTCCCATTATTCCAATATAATGATTCTTGCACTGGAAACCACAATTAGCTATTCCCTGTTTAGCTCCTCCTTGTCACTTGTGGTTTTATAGACTCCTGTCTCTTTCTCAGTTGTTCATACAGAAACCATGCCTTATCTTTCATTATCCTCGCTGCTCTCCTTTCTGCTTTTTCCACTTCTAGTAAATCGGTTTTGAGACGAGGGAAGCAGAAATGCACATGGTATTTCAGAGGGTTTTGTACAACAGCATGATGATATCTTCTGGTTTGATCCGTATTGTTTTCCTAACAGTTCCTAAGATTCAATTTGCTTTTTTTTTTTTGCTTTTTTTTTGGACAGCTCTTGTGCATTGAGGTGGTGCTTTCTCTGGAAAGAAACTTTTCTTACCATTTCGGCTCTTGAGAGGTGATACTCAGCTCAGAGCCTATCACTGTATATGTACAATTAGGACATTTTTTTCTCAGGGCATCACTTTTCAGTCTCACACTTTTGCAACAATATTGTACTATGCAAAACTGGAGAGACCACCTCGAGACACACATGAGACACAGTACAAGAGGAGCTGCAAAAAATTCTCCGCTCTCCAGCCAATGAGATATGCCATGAGATATTGCAATATGAAAACCCTTCCCTGGTAACATTGATGTTCAGGTGGAGCTGCCACCACTGGCATCTGCGGGGAGAGGCTGGTGCTCCTCAGCAGTCCCATGCTTCCACTGTTTCCCGTGTTTCCCATGTTTCCAAGTTCCCACTTTGAGAAATCCCATAGCATAAGATTACACACTGAAAGGTAAAGTCTTAGCAGCTGCAGAGGAAGACGTACCCACGAACGTCACCAAATGTCTCCTGTTGTTTGCGTCTTCTGCAACAAGTGTCCATAGAAATGGGGATCAAATCCTTTCTATCCTCCCACCTTCCCTGTTTGCTTCTTTTGCAGCTCACCGCCGTTCGTACTTCAGCCCTTTCTCTAATGCCCCTTTCTCTCCTTGATGTAACCTACATTTTAGCTCCCGATGCTTTCCATCACCTTGGGGAAAATTGCTACTCAGTTTTTTAGCCCCTGATTGCAGCAGGATATTTGAACAAAAATTTCAGTTCCAAATATCCATTCATTTATTTTTTAAACATTCCCTTGAAATTTCAGAAAAATAAATTTGCAGTGATACTTACCTCACTGCAACTGATCTTTATTAATTTCTTTTATAATAAACAATACATCCTTTATCATTATATATTACATAAATGTTTTGATGGAGCTATTCAGTTCAATTCTTTACTTCCCAATGACGACAAATACACCCCAAATATACAATAGTCCTGCACACTAAAGTGCTTTTATATGTTTTATCTTTATGAATACTGATAAAATAGGTAGGGAAATTACAAACTTGAAAATAAAAAGCATCTATATTTTTGACTTGCAAACAGAGAAAGGGTACATCCTCTCATATTGTCATGCTAATGGAGAAGAAAGTCTTCATCATTCAGAAGGAAAGCTTGGGAAAAATGGCGTCATTATATATATTCAGTATAATTCAATGTAACAAAGCACTGTGAAGTACCAGTAGTAAAGTCTAAAACCTGTGGAAATGATTACTATTAATATTATACATTTTGATATACACTGACATCATTGGGAATATTTATTAGTAAAAGGTAGAAATGCAGTAGCAGTAATATCATAACAGTTACTCTAAAAATCTCCAGGTTTTATTCCAAAGGTTATATTTCACATAAAGTGTTTTTCCTCAAATTTTCAAGTTTTCTACATCAGACTCCAGAAGGGAAAAAAAGGCAGGCAGAGGAGAAACTGCAGAAGTCAGTTTTTTTACAGGTTTTTCCATCTCTACTGGCAATGCAGTGCAGTGGGACATCAGTCCAGGCTCCTTGGCTTGTTCAGTCCTGGCTTTCCAAAGACCATCTGACCCTTAAAAGTCTTGCTGTTTTTATGCCTAGAATGCACATTCGTCTTTGCCCACCCTGAGTTTGCCTTGGTTTTAGCCACAGATGGACTAGCTGTGCTGCGGTGCACCCATAGGGCATATCTATTTAGGTAATGTCAGCCATAAGGAATATGATTTCACTCATGGAATTTTAACGATCAAAAAATCAGACAGGTCATCATAATTAGCTACTTGGGCATCTTCCACAGTGAGCATATATTTAAAAGAAGGATTGGTCCAGTCTTAAATACCCACAGAGCTCTCTTCAGCTAAGCTAGATCATGAGTATCCTGGTGAACCTGCTGCAGGCATCTCATGTAGCTTCCACCAGCACAGCATAGAGATATGCTTTGAGCACAGAAGCAAATCCAGGAGAGCCAAAGTGTGCAGCATTTCAAGACGAGCTAGGCAATGCTCTGCAATAACATCATCTGCAGTTTGGCACTAGTTTCACGCTGCCCAACAGTGGTCTGCTGAAGGCTGAAGCACGTGGAGAGGTCTGTGGCTGTCTCCACATAAACTGTCCAGCCACCAGTAGACAGAAAAGACTTGCTGACCCAAAATGGTGGCCAGCAGATGAGGCACCCCTTAACACTGTGCAAAGAAATACTCATATCTCCATGCAGCTTCCTTAATGCAACAAAAAGATATTTAAAGCAGTTTTACTTTTACAGAGCAGTTAATTTATCATCTTGAGCCAGCTGTGCAAGGTTTCATGGCAAGTCAACGAATTCAAACTTATTTGAAGTAATTCCTCAGAATAATTTACCAAGTCAACTGATTTTTGACAGTATACCCTTTAGACCTCCATTATTTTTTTATTAACACATCTTAAATTAAATATATAATTAATTACAGATAAAACCATGGCTCTTTGTAACTGGTTTATTGCAAATCAAATTAAAATGTCACACATCCTTAGACTGTTTCAAAAAAGGACTTGAAAAGTTTTCAATTATCTTTATGCTTTCTTAAAACTTATTAAATAAGTATTCCCTCCACTCTCCAAGGTGTAACGTCATTACCTGATGTTCTCCTACCAAGACTGTCTTTCAGAAAAATATGCTTTAGTCAACACAAGGTTTTGGGCTAAAAGAGGAGTAATGGGGTAGAATTCACCAGTCTGTTTTACATCCAGTCACATCTAATGGTCCTTTTGGCCTTAAAATCTACAAATGTAAAATTACCCCTTGTCTTTCCCCTCCCTTCTCCAAATCAGTAGTTAAAAGATGGCAATTCACATGAGCTAAATCTTGTACTTTAATTACTAGTCTTATGTTTACATAGGAACCAAGTAGTTCAAAGTTGAGCGTTCAGTAATTAAAGTATTTCCAGATGTGTTCAGTGATCCTACTCTGTTTTTACAGCCTCCAGTTGTCATATATTTTCCTTTGGCGGCTGTATTAGACACGAACGTTAACAATTTTATTTTAAATTGTGTTTTTTGAACACGAAATATTCCTGGATGTCAGAGCTGGTGTGACCAGTATCTTGATAATGAAAGCTCTGATCCAGCAAAACACTTCAAGATGATCTTAACTTTCAATATTTGAATCAATCCCTATTGACTGAAATCTCTGAAAACCCAACAAACAGAGCAGAGAATTCCACAGATAATATGAACCACATTGCGGAATTAAAAATGGGGGGAAAAAACTTTTCCACTAAAATCTGCTGAAGAAAACATTCTAATTTTCTTTTTAAAATTGTGCTGGTTTCCCCTTTTTTCCCTAACAGGCTATGTAATATGATTATTTATCATGCTTGTGTTTTACATCACTAAGTGAATACCGAGGACTGTTGACTTCCAAACTTACTCTGCAGATGAAACAGAAATAATGGCATTATCAGCATATGAGTAAAATGTTCTTAGCACCAGAAAAAAAAGTGCAAAGTGAAAATCTAATCTCCACCCTGGCTATGCCTGAGTGCTCCTGCCCATCCCAGCAGGAAAATTACCAATTGAGCAAGCAGCAAAGATGATAGAAGAGGTTTCTCATGCAGAGAGATGCGCTGTAAGCAAGGGAGCACAGCTGTAAAATTGTTAGGATGAATAAATTTGTGCACAACGCAAAAAAAAAAAAAAAATCCTACAAGCTCTAAAAAGCTTAGCAGCAGCTAACAACTTGACAAACCTTTTTCTTTTCCTGATTGGTTTTGATAGGCCCTAATTAAAGTCCTATCTGGCAACTTTCCGTGAAATCAGAAGAGCTTAAGAGAGTCATCGCTCATGTTTTCAGGCTTCTGAGCCATTCCCCTCCACACACACCTACCTCCACCCACTCAGGAGATTAAATATAACAGTCCAGACAAGATGAAATGCAGTGCTCCTACAGTTTTATTTGATTTATTAAAAGGAGAGAAGTAACCAAGTGGAAGGAAAATAGGTCAAATGTTCTAGATCCTTATGAAAAGCTAAAAGCATCTCTCTTGATTTTCAACATTTCTTTCAAATTGGTGCTGTGTGTTTTCAAGAAGACATAAGGTGTGGGAGGGGGCTGGAGTTGAGGGAAGAAGCCTGGGACGCTTAAGGATGATGATGAGAGGAGGGAAAAGCAAAAAGATGACTTTTCAGTTGCCAGGTGAGCATCCCACAGCCCAGAGGCACAGCAATGGTGCCACACTCTTGGCCAAGAGACAGGACAGCGGAGAAAGGCATTTCTAGCAGAAGCCATGCTCACATCTACAAGATGAAGCTGCGGCCATCTCAGGCTCCTCCATGAGGTTGTGTAAAGCACATTCCCACAGGGAACATTTTATTCTGGGCATTAAAAGGGATGTAGGGAACTACTGAACAAGAAAAAGCTATTTCTCCCCTCTGCCCCTCTGGTTTCTGTGGGCCTCGGCCCTACCTCTCCAATTTGTCACCATGCCCTTTAATTCCATTTTTCTCCATAAAAACATCCAGCTGTCTCATAAACCTCCCTTTGCTCTTTGCTTCCATGGCCTTATTGGTTTTATTACTTCACCTATTACCGTGCACTGGTCCTCTAAGGAGTACGTCTTTTTTCTTCCAGGTGTAGACCTTGCTGTTATCAGTCCTGGGACATCCTGCAGGCAATATTGTCCTCTAATTGACAACCTGTGGAAAACAGCTGGGGACCACAAACAGCTACTGTGTGTGTATTTTGAGATTAGCTGTATTGGGTCTGGCTGAGATGGAGTTCATCTTCCCCACAGCAGCCCTCATAGCGCTGCGCTTTGCGTTGGTGGCTAGGAAGGGGTTGATAACACACCGGCGTTTTGGCTACGGCCGAGCAGCGCTCGCACAACAGCAAGGCTGTCTCTCCAACATCCCCCCCTCACCAGCGGGCTGGGGATGAGCAAGACCTTGGGAGGAGACACAGCCAGGACAGCTGACCCCAACTGACCAAAGGGATATTCTATACCATATGATATCCGCTCAGCCATAAAAGCTAAGAGAAAGGAGGAGGAAGGGGGGGGGGGCATTCGTTACTCACGTTTGTCTTCCAGAGAAACCACTACGTGTACTGAAGCCCCACTTCTCAGTAAGTGGCGGGAGATTGCCTGCTGATGGGAAGTAGAGAAAAGCTCTTTTGTTCTCCTTTGCTTCTGTGTGTGGCCTTTGCTTTTGCTTTATTAAACTGCCTTTATCTCGACCCATGAGGTTTTTTCCATCTTATTTTCTCCCCCCACTCCCACCGCCCCAGTCCTGCTGAGGAGGGGAGTGATAGAGAGAGTTGGTGGGCACCTGGCATCCAGCCAAGGTCAACCCACCATATTAGCATTAGCAAAGTGCCCCTGTTTGACTATGTTCAAGTCAGCTTTCATACCTGGGAGAAAGGAGCAATGACATCTGGTGGTTAAGACGCTGAAGTCAAGCCAGAAAGAAAGTTCAGGTGGAAATACGGAGTGATTTTCCTAGAGGGTTCCTGGGAAATGACCTACCTAAGAGAGTTGGTGGGCACCTGGCATCCAGCCAAGGTCAACCCACCATATTAGCATTAGCAAAGTGCCCCTGTTTGACTATGTTCAAGTCAGCTTTCATACCTGGGAGAAAGGAGCAATGACATCTGGTGGTTAAGACGCTGAAGTCAAGCCAGAAAGAAAGTTCAGGTGGAAATACGGAGTGATTTTCCTAGAGGGTTCCTGGGAAATGACCTACCTAAGAATATGACAGCTTCTTCATAACTTGGAGTCTTTAAATCATGGTTTGGTGTGTGTTGGTGACTTCAGGAAGGTTGCCAAAAGTAGATGCAAAAATGAATTGCTGTGAAAACGATTATAAGTCCCTTCAGAGCACCTTTGGTCTGGATTCAAGCTACTCGTCTTGGCTCTTGGGTCCCTGGGGCACAGCTCAGGTACAGCCCTTTCATCTCAGTCTTTCCTCCAGGCATAGCACCCTGCATTCAGCCTCCACACCTTCCCCCTGACTCTCACCCCACTGAGGCTATCTGCTCCTAGTTTCACTCTTTAGAAGACACAATGATCAGCAAGTGAAAGGAAAAAAAAAATTGGCATTGGAATTTTTTTGACCATGTCACGCCACTTTTAGAAAGCACTAGAGTTCTACAGTCTTCACAAAATAACTGAAGGTTTTTGAGGATGCTGTCCCCCTGGGCCAGACCTTCTTGTCATTTCAAAGATTAACCAGCATCTGTGTCTTCAGATTAGCTTTCTCGCATGTGACAAAGGATAAACTTCTTTTCAGAACCCTACCTTTCTCACACCTAGTCACAGGTTCATTTTCTCCATGTGTCCCATCAGGAAGCACATCCCTTCCTCTCATGTAGAACAGGGCAGCGAAAAGTCCTCAAGTTTATGGCAGTGATCTCACATCCAACAGAGTAATAAAAATAACTTTAGCCTGAATAACTTTAGGCTACATTAGGTCTTGCTAGGCAGAACTTTTGCAAGAGCAAAATCCTGTAATGGGGACAACACAGTACTGTCAAGCACCAAAACTGAACCTCCTTTGAAACATGGCAGGTTAAACTGATTTCTCAAAATAACAAAGTTTTCACCATATGCAAACCATTTTAATTCAAGAGATGGCTCTTTCACCAAGTACATTCTTATGTCTGTTAAACTGGACTCACAATCACGTGGGCGTACCTTTCCTATAAATTTTATTTTGGCCTATCCATATACATTTCTACAAAGAGATCCTAGTCAGTATTATGCTCATGCATGAGGTTATCACATAAAGATTATCTTCACTTTCTTGGGAACAACAGAAAGTAAAACCTTTGCCCTTTTTAATCTGGTACATGAACATAAAGCAAATGATGAATTAGATGGGCTAAACCTATAGACCCATCCGGTTGCAGAGTGATAGTTCCTCATGTCATTCACAGCCCAACAAAGAACATTTTCTGCAATATCACTCAACTGGTGCCAGGGCCATACATGGTTATATCCACCATTTCTCTGTGATGATCTCTCAGAGATGTGGCAGACTAATTCTTTGATCAGGGCACTGACTGGGTGACATTACTCCAATCTTGCAGAGAACAGGGTGTAAGCATAAAATCAACAGATAACACAAAATGGGTATTTTAGTCCTGAGCTGAATTTATAAACAGAAATTACAATGCTGTGTGCAAGTCAACATAGAAAATGGGGTTCAAAACTTGACACACATATATTCAGATTTGGCACATGAATATCTTTCCAAGAGATGTGCCACAAACTCAAGCAAAAATTATGAACTCGACACAGACGTTAGTGGCTGATGTTCTATGCGCTTTGTTATGCAGAAGGTGGGACTATATAATCATAGTGGTGTCTTTAAAATCTATAAATACAGAGCTCCCCTTGTGATTAAATCATCACACACCTCCATGAGGAAAGGGAGTTATTGTGTCCCCTTTATGGAGTGGGAAATTAGGCACAGCTTTACACCAGTCATAATTATCTTCTCCACCTATGGGTTCATAATGGCTCACTGTGTGGAAAAACTCCACTGTGCAAGTAATTCATGAAAATGACCATGACTCATTTTTAACCTATCCCCATGACAAAATAGCCCAAAATGTGTAGTTGTAGACGTGCCCTTTCAGATGTCAGCAGGAAGGCTCCAGAGATGGGGATGGAAAGTCCCAGTCCCAGAGGGCTGGAGAAAGCAAGAGGGTGGTTCTGCTTGTGGACCCTCCACTGTGCTCTGAATCATGTAGGAGATGGGCTCTCCCCTGAGCTGGGAGGACCATGGGAAGGGGAGGTAGCTCCTGGGCTACAAGCCTTGCAGGCCCTCAGCCCAAGGCATGCTGAGAGAAGCGGTCTGAACATAAGGAGCTGCCTCTCATCACCAGAGGGAATTGCAAAGGGATTTTGTGCTTCACACAGCCACTTCTAAAGAGGGGAATGCTAGCTATATAATTTGGATTTCATATGCCAGGCCTCTGCAGAGACTCTGGATTCTCATCAAAAATGCCTCATAGAAAGAAAGCCTGAGGGGAAGGGCTATTTTACTTGCTTTTGAATTTTAATAGCAGGCTATTTTGTACTGTTACCAGGCGCCTGGAAAGCATCTGGATTCTCCAGAGAAAAAGATCCCTTGGAGACACATTGCATTTGTTTCTTGTAATGTTTTGTATGGGGATGGTGGTCTATAAAAGTCAACATGTTCTAGTCCAGGAGTGAGCAAAAGTTGTAACTGTATTTGACTTTACCCATGTTAAATAACATTGATGAATGTAGTTCCATTTATTGTGGGACAGCCATCATTATCAGTGTATTACGGCAAAAAGAAGAGTAGAGTTGGTATGGGACAAGAGGTTTTGTGATATCTGGAATAGAGGCCTTGAGTTTTTGTGTTAAATTTGTGATGGAGAGGACTTCAGGGAGGAAGAGAAGAAATCTAGGGAATTACAGTACAAAGTGTTCTGGGCAGGAAGACTTGGGCATTCCCTAACCCTCCTGACCTAGAAAGTCTCAAATGGGAACCTATCTGCGGGCAAGAATAAATCCCCTGAGAACCCTGCTCCTACATCCTTTTCCTAAGGGAAATATAGTCAGCCTCCAGAATGGATCTCTCTTTTCTTCTGTGGAGGATCTGAGCATTGCTGGTGGAAGATCTGAATTAGAAGGAACCCAGAGGCTGGTTTCAGCTCTGCACATAGGTGTCTACATGCAGGTGTCTACATTAGCTGCGTGTATGAGCTCCTGCTGAAGTATGTGAAGAGCTAGTTAGGGCACTTGTGGAGTCGGGAGAATAACTGAGCTGTGAAGATGTACGTGTCTTCTTCCATACAGGTTGAATTGCTCCCCAGACTCCACGGGGTGTATTGACTAGCAGCTTTATTTAGCTGTCCATGTATATGTGTTCAGTGCATTTGAGATGCTCTGGTGTCCTACCTGGACATCCAGGAGTGCACAAGTGTCCCATAGGTTCTGTGTCAGACCTATCAGTCCCCTTTCAGATGACCCAGGTACCCCATGGCCTCTGTATTCCACTAAGTGTTTCCATCTAGGAGCCTTAGACCTCCATTGCCTTAATGCAGACCATCCAGTAGTTGGCATCTAGTCTAAGCCAGCCCCCTGGGTTTCTTCCATCATCACTGAAGGGAACAGTGAGATGTTCATTCCATTATTCAGTCACACCACTTTCTGCACTGCATCTTCTCCACCACAGCCACCACAGCATCCTCTCCACTATGGCCCATGGTGGCCTCTACCCAGCCTTCACACAGTCTGCCAACACTTGTCACCCATCAGACCCACATGAATAACCTGTCCCAAGGACTTCTATCGCAGTGTGTGTCAGTGAAGGACAGCTCTCCTGTTGCAACGTGGCCCAAGGAGGTGAGATAGCTGCTGGGCTTCTGAAGTACCATTTCCTTTTCCTGCCAACACCTGCAAAGCAGCAAAAGGCATCAGTCCCCATATGATCAGGACTACAAATAGTGAATATTAACAATATTAAATTAGCAATATTGTGGTCAAATTCTGCCCTGCAATACTGACTCCCAGGAACTCAAGTGAGCTGGCCTAACAAAGGGTAAACCTGAGTCTTTAACAATTGCAAAGCTTTTTGGTCTCCACTAAACTGCCTTATGTAATTAATCCTCATCTCTGGAAGAGGAGGGAAAAAAATTATGGACCAGGGAATGGGAGCACAAAAAGGTTAAGTATAACGCTTCAATCCACCTGGAAAATTATGATCAGACTCAGGACTAGATCTCTGGACCACTTGACTCCAGGCCAGTTCCTAATCCAATCTTAGCTGCAAGCCTTTTGCCTGGTGGCACAGGAAAAACTGCACTGCTTCTGGGCTTACGTGAGTTTTGCTGCTAGCTAGAGGACCGCAGCCTCCAGGGTTGTCTAAGCACCTTTTGCCAAAACTGAATTGTAATGTGGCTTATGCAGTTTTGCTTGATTTACTTTGTTCCTTTGATGTGCAAGGATTTAGTGACATGCTTAGCAATACGGTAGCATGAGACACATTGCATAAAATCAAATCACTGCTGGGGCAGATGCTTCCAGATTTAAAAGCTTGATTGGTACCACAGACACGTAGCTGCCTAACTGCAGGCTGTTTCTCCTGAGACTCAGCCTGTGGGAGCTCCTCAGGACTCCTTTTAGTCCCAAAACTGCAGTAACAAGGCATAGAAGTCATCCATTGAACCTCAAGGTGAATGTTTTAGGTCAGCAGTAGGTGATCTATAACATTCAGGCTGTACCAGTGTCTCTAAAGGACTGCTTTCAGCTCTGATTCATCAGCAAGCATCACCCTTCTCCCCTCTCTTTGCCACTCTGCCAGCTGTGGACATGGCCAGGGTGACCTAGATACCTGTCACCTCCAGGCTGGATTTTACCTTGATTCATAGTTTCTAAAACAGGACATGAAACAGATGGACAGATCCTAGCTGGTTCACATAGGAACTGCTTCAGTCTCTGGGACGTGACAAGCGACGTTCAAGGTCCTCTGGCTGGTGATGGGTCAGCTCCCAAACACAGCCAGGCTCTCCCCATGATCTGTCAGCCACCACCTGAGCCACATCTCCTAGGGATAAGGCAGCTCCCAAATCTGACGATGAAGCATGTCACATTGGGAAAAAAGCATAATCAGTGTCTTCAGTGGGAATGAGGTACCTGCATGGGTGTTTACGAATACTCCATCCCCCTATAGCTGCAGGAGCTTAAATATCTTTCTCAGTCTGTTTATCCCACCTCATCCTATCCTATCTTATCCTATCCTATCCTATCCTATCCTATCCCGTCCCATCCCATCCCATCCCATCTCAGCCTATCCTATCTTATCCTATCCTAACCTATTTCATGGGATTCAGGTGGACATACACTGGGCTGCTCAGGACACACAGCAAATGATCTCTGAGCTCTTCATTCCCAGGGATGGAATTTATCTCACTTGAGTGTCAGGATTTAGCCTAAGTGACTCATTCAGGCTTTCCCTTCATGGCCAACTGAGAGACACAAGCTTCTCTTGATGCCTCCTAAGTCCTATTTTAGATATTCACCTTGGGAAGAACAGAACCATTTGGGAGAATTACCTACCTGGCTATTTTGTCATATGGGGATCCTATACTGTCGGCTTAGTTTGACTGCCTAATATCTACAGTGAACTGGGAGGCATAATTCCCTAGAAACCTCCATCTCCACCACCAGGAACAACTAGAGCATGACACCAAAGAAACAATATAATCTTGTCTCCTTCATCCAGCTGTGGGCTGGAGAACGAGTGATCAGAAATGAAAATGCTGAGTGTTTTAGTTTTCCATCATACTGCACCACAACAGCTCTTTAGGGCTGTGATCCTGCACAGTTCAAGTGAATAGGAGCACAGGGCCAAGGACTGATCATGAAGGACTACCAGTATCCTTAGGTTATTGCTGCCTTTGAGAGTAAAAATTATACTGCAGAGAAAACAAAGGCAACAACCACAGTCTCTACAGGAAACAATGTGGAAGCTTCTTCTAGTGACTGACAAGAAGCTTGAAATACATTTTCTAGTTTTGCAATATCTGAAAGATTCAAATGGGTCTTGGTGTCTCCTCTGCCCCGGTTTTGACAAGGACAAAATCCTGGACCATGTCCAAGAGCTGCAGGCATGGAAGATTGCTGTTGGGGATTTAGGTTTGAGAATTTTGTAATGAAAAACCTCCTTGTGAAATATTGTCCCAGAATCTCCTATGAAACTACGAATAAATCACACAGAATGTCTCCTAAAGTGTCCTGGCCTCTTTTAAGAGCATAGATCATACCCTCCCCACAGAATACCTTTGTACAGATCAGAGACCTGGTTCAGTTAATCATCAGACAAAGTCCATGCGCTCACACAGAGCTCTTTGCTAGACCATGGTCTGAATCAGTCCCCTCAGTAGCATCTCAGGTACAGAAATCACCCATTTGATTGACTCATGTTTCAAAAGCCCTAGCCTTTCCTTTCTTGTTATCTGCAACTGGTAAAGGCATTCCTGGTAACAAAATAATTTATAACTAAATAATTCTTTTTAAAAAATCTCCCATTCCACCCCTTATCTATCTCCCATTCCATCCCTTATCTAACTTTCAATTATCTGGTCTATATTCCACTGAGAAGAAGTAATTACTGTATGCACTAAAATCCACCCATCCATCCATCCATCCATCCTGTCTGAAGTATTTATGCTCATATCTAGGTGCCAGTTCCCAATTATTACAGAAATCCTCCCCCCAGGAGCCACCTATTCCTTGGGAGCTCAGCTCTGTGTCTGCAGGTGTTGTATAGGACCAGGTTGTATAAGCCTTTGACACTGTCTCCCA
>VZTL01021101.1:1900-17177 GCA_013400535.1 Scopus umbretta
CTTTAAGAGACACGATTTGAACAGGAAGGCCGCCAAGCACAAAACATGCCTTCACTGCAGCCAGTTTCAGAGACAGACGTTTCCCTAGATAAAGATGCATTCAGAAGTTGCAGGCTCCCATTTTCTAACCCATCCTCTCCCTACCAGCTGCCACCAAAATACAGCAGCATAGCCTCCCTTGAAGCAGTCTGGGATTGCACTGGTCTTGCACAGCCTGTGCATCACCGCACGGCTGCATTGAGGTGCATCCACAGAGCAGCAGGCTTTGCTTTGCTTTGCCCTTCCCCCAGCTCGTTGCTAATGGCAGGCTGGTTCTCCCCCACCCAAGCAGGATTTGAAGCATTTTTGGACTGTTCTGATTACCAGCCGTAGATCTTTTACATGTCCTACTAAATCAGCACTTAGCTTTAGGTTGGGTTTTGGGTTTTTTTAAATTTCTTTAAAAATTAAGAAAGAGGTTGAAGTGAAGGCAGACTGCAGTGCACTCAGGGCTCGTGGGGATCTTTTGTCCTTGGACAAAGTCACGCTATGATGTTACAGCCAGGAGGGACCGGGGAAAAAAAAAAAAGCATCCTTTAATGGAAAGCACACGACAGCCCAGTGTATGAAGGCAGCTCCCGTCCCAAAGAACAGCAGTAATACGCAGCGTTTCCACAATACCAAACACCTCCCAAGCATTCACTGAGTGAGGGCTGATTTGTTTCCCTGCCCAACCATCACAGCAATCAGGCCAGATCCTGCAAACTCTGACATGTGCAAAAAAAAAAACAAAACAAACACCAAAACAGTGCATGTGATCAGTGCCCCACAACACAAGACTTTCCACGTGCTTAAATTAAAACAGGGGCCTGAGCGTTCACCAGTTCAGGCTATCAACATCCATGAAGCTTAATAAAAAGAAACATTTTTTGGCGAGTTACTACTGTACATTTTGTTTTCTTCTCCCTCCCTGGCACAGCAATTTCCCCTCTGGGGACAGGGAATGTGCCAGACAAATGCTGCCTCTGGCAAAGAAACCAGCGACAAACAAAATGCACTTAGTGCACGTTCCAGTTGAGTAGCTGCTCCAGAGACAGGAAATCTCGAGTTTAAATCCACCTGGCATTACGGTGGGGACAGCAAAGAGCAGCTCTGCTCATGCCTTCCAGAAGACCTGACCTGCTTGAAGCTGAGTGGTCTGGACCTGACAATATTTTGTGCTCCATGTCTGACCATTTCTCAGCACCGTGCATTTTACTAAAATTGATGTTGATTGCACTGGTCATAATTTACAATGACTAGAAATCATTGCGTTAGCCCCCAATTGGCGCGTGGAAACAACCCTCTGGAGCACTTTGGGAGCAAGCACTGACCATGCAGCAGAGACAAGCCGTGCTCCTGGAGCATGCTGGCAGGGCAGGAGCTCCTGCAGCCCTTGGGAGGAACAACCCCTCTCCGTCTGGACAGACACACTCCGTGACACTCAGATCACACACACTGCACACCTCGCAGAAGCCTGTCCCCGTTGCCAGGTAGGGAAG
This sequence comes from Scopus umbretta, assembly GCA_013400535.1. NCBI lineage: Eukaryota > Metazoa > Chordata > Aves > Pelecaniformes > Scopidae > Scopus > Scopus umbretta. The sequence goes on from VZTL01021101.1 coordinate 3,421, forward strand.
CGCCAGCATCTCCAGCTGGGAATTCTGCACCTCACACTCCAATATCCACTCACCACACATCCATCCCAACACAGCATGAAATTCCAGTGCCTCTTTGGGAGCCAGGACATCCAAGAAACCCACAGATGGAAAGGAGGGGTCAGGGAGAAACTGTTTTTAAGACACTGCAGCCCTAAACAAATTAAACCATTTCAGAGCCTTTTTAAATGCTAATACGGCAATTTGCTAAGCGATTTATGTTCCATTTTGACATTTGCAAAGTGAATTAGATGCAAAACCCCACTAGTTGTAGTTCTAACACTTACTAATAAGAGATTTACTCAAAAATAATGGAAATGTGGGATCTCAGTATTTCCACATATCCAAAGTGCAATTACAGTAAAAACATTCAAATGTGCTTCAAAGCACTGACTTCCTCTGGAAAAAGAGAGAGAGACTTCTTTAGGTTTTGTATTTCCATTTATCCTGTCAGGATGAAACGTCACAGATATATTTTAGTTATGGCTTTAGGTTAAAATGAATAAAACCACAACAAAGCAAAAATGGGAGGATACGCTTTATAACGAGAGCCTGCAAATATCTGAAATGTTCCAGTTTTGAGGAGAAAGAACTTGCTCTACCCAGAAGCACCGAATCTTTACAAAAGACCAATTTGCCTCGCAATTCAAAGAATTTATTTAAAGACACTGAGAAAAATAATTACTACTTCAAATCTTAATTTGCCTAAAAGCAAACACCAAAAGTCTAACTATAGCTTCCCATAAATGAGAGAACAGACCCATCATCGCACGTGCTTAAACAGCGACTGCTCTCTGACCGAGCGGCACCGGGTACCCCCAACCTCCTGTGCTTCAAGGAGGCAGATGTGCACACTGAAAAAAAGGCAGATTTTGCCCCAGGAAGAGAAAAACTGTTATCAAGAATTTCAGTATCTAGAAAAGCAGCAAAACTCCTCCATTATACAATGGCTAGAGAGCCGGCCCTGTCTCCCATGGATTTTCTGGAGCACACTGAACACCTTTCTCACAGCACCAGCTCCTGAAACCCAGCGCACTCAATGATGCAATGAGGACATCCAACTTCAGCAACTCCCTGTTCTTAGCATCATACATTTGGTCACATTTTAATGGCATCTCCAAGGGGGGGTTCAGCTTTTATTTTGTGTTCTGTTTTTTGGGGGAGAAAAAGGAGGGGAAAAAAACAAACAAAAAAAAAAACCCACCTTACTTTTGTGACACAGGACATGCAGAGTGGGTTTCAACTCTCACGAAGAGCCAGGCTGTTTCATGCTATGGCCTTAGGCCTCTATTAAAAACAATTTAGTTTACACAACCCCTCTGAGGACCGACAAGCCCAACTGCTGCTTGTGGAACACCAGCATGCTCCGTTTTGTTCAGCGATTGCTTTGGGTTTTGCAGGAGACAACATCTCTCTCATTTTAAAACGTTCTGAATTTAACATGCTAGATGGACTGCCGACTTGCAGAGCACAAGAACGGGAGAGCAGATCCACTGGGGCAGAGCAATGGCCCACTTGCCTGGCCACTGTAGCAAGTGGTGCTGTACAGGGAGTACTGACAAGCCTGGCCATGCTCAGTCGTCCCTTCTGCTTGTACATCCTCAGCATTCAGAAATGCTGTTTGCACAGTATGAGCGGGAACATCCCGGCCTGTTCCGTTTAGCATCTGTTTATAGACCTATTGTCCATGAATGCATTTAATCCCTTATTAAAGCTGCTGGTACTGACCCCTCCACAACCTCCTGTGACAAGAGCTTCCAGGAGTTCGCTACACGCTGTGGGAAGCATTACTTTCTTTCACCGTTTTAAACCTATCTATCACCTGCTATTTCCACCGACTGCACCGTGGCTGTAGGAGCCGGTGAGCAACAGCTCTGTGTTCAGCTGAGGCACTGCCTTCCTGATGTGAACTTTGATCCTACCTTCCTCTCCTAATAGAGCAGCCCCAGGCTTTCCAGTCGCTCCTCATAAGGCAGCTGCTCTCTCCCCTTCATGGCTTGGGTTGCCCTTCTCCAGATGTCCCCTAACTCCACTGTGTCCTCAAGAGAGAGCGCTCTCTCCGAGACCAGAACTGCACACAGCGCTGTTGATGTGGGTGCACCAACACTTTATATAACAGCAAAATGACGTAAAACAAATCTCTTGTTCTTAACACCCTTCCTCATGATGCCCAATGTTGCTGGCTTCTCCGGCTGCCCCCGCGCTATGAGACGATGATTTCAAAGAACTGTCAGCTGCGACTCAGATCTTTCCTGAGCTGCAACTGCCGGGTCAGAGCATCACGACGTTTCAAGGAAAGAGAGCAGCAGAGGGGCCTGAACGGGACAGCAGTTTGTGACTGACAGTGCTTTGAGGTCAGCTCCAACCAATTTTGAAACGCAGTGAGGTACTGACACCCTCACATGCTTATTTTGGAAGTGCACCAGTTATGCACACATGCCACCTAGGGAGCAAACAAGTGACAGTATTCAGGATGACAAATTTTACCCCTGAGAAGGGTCTTCTCTGAGAGCTATGCATCCCCAGCCACATTACAGTCTTTCTGTGCAGGAAATAATCTCTAATGCAAACAGCAGAAGCTGCTCAGCACCAGCCTACTTCCCCAGCCCCGCACTTGAGACCTACGTGCAATTTTTCTTTTAGCAGTAAACTTCGTTCTATCCAGCTGCTGCTTTGTTCTCTTCTTTTGCAATGCAGTCTCTTCCTTTGACTCCTGCTGTAATGGAAAAAAAAAAAGGTGAGTGCATACAGTATGTGCAAAATACTACCAGCCCACTCCGCCCCACTACTCAGACACAAACATTGGTTCAAGAACAAGCCTCTATTTGTGTAAAATTTGAATTTCAAACATAATTCAAGCACATTCTGTAACTATTAAAAGCTCTGTGATAAGCATAACGAGCAAAAAGAGTTACAGACTGACATAAACAGAGAAGTAGGAGAGACAATAGACTTCATGCCAGTCTCCACCATGCACTGCACCTGCTGCCCATGATTTTAGAGAGAATTTGTTTGGCCTTGGTAAAACGTTGGTATTTGTAAGCACTCAAAACAGAAAAACAAAACCTTTTTATAACTGAACATTGCAGACCTGTAAGCCAGGACTGTTTCCTGCCACACAGTTTCCAGTACTCTGCCCAGACGATTGTAGGTGACCAAAACCAGAATCCTCACCATTTTTGGGTACCCATGCTAATGCACCTCAAGGGCAGGAGAGCCAGCTGTATTTACTCCTGGTGCTATTCTCTCATTGTATTGCCACAAGTGTTCCATTTTTCAAGCTTGAATACTTCAGAAATTTGTCGTCTCGAGGCCTCCCAGAATACTACCCACACGAACAACCTAAGCGCTTGCTGCTTTGAGCACACCAACTGCAACAAGAACGGTCACAGGCTTAATTGGCACACATTTATGCAAGTTGCTGTCCTAACGGCTTAAGCGAGGGCATACACATTACCAAAGGCTGGCACTGGACCTCTTCCAATTTGTCTCTCTAAATCAGGTAGGATTAGAATCAAACCCTGGGTTTCAGGCAGAGACCCACGCCTGGCCAGGAAGGGGGTTCACGCAGCTCTGTCTGCAGCTGCAGTTGGTTTTGCCATCCATGAGATTCACAGCAAACTGGCCGCGCGTTTGTGCCTCATACCACCTCCTGTGCCAGGAGGGGAGGGCTTCAAGATGGGGCATGTGGCTTGGGCTACTTTAACGCAAACGGATACACTGCTTATTTCCAAGTGTAATCTCTTTCTGCTCTCTGTTGCCTGTGTTTCTGAACCTGTGAAGTCCTTTGGACTGCACCTCTGTGCTAAGTTTTGTTCAAGACATCTCTAGCTTTAGCTTTATCTGTAGATTTCATTAAGGTATATACAACACTTGCTCCCTCTTACAGATCATTAATGAGGATGTTAAAACACACACAGACCTAATATTGATCCTTTTGGCCTCAGCTTTACATCTCCCCCAAATGAGCCTCTCTTCTGTTCATCACCAGCTTTTGCTGACAGTCTTTTAGCAGGATTTCAATCCAGGAATGTTACTATCTAGACCAAATTGAATTATTTATCCAACTAAGATTTTGCAAGACGTACTATTAAGTGGTTTCCTGAAACCCTAATACATTACAGCTTTTACATGCCCTAATACCTACACCATTCCTCACTTCCACTGATTTAAGAATCAGCTCACAACAAGGCAGCAATCATGCTCAGCAAGTCCCCACACACACTCATGCTTGCACCTAAGGTTTTTTTTCCTTTGACTGATTCTTTCCCTTCCCCACCCAGCATGGTTTTGTTAGCCTGTTTCTAAGGTCTGCCTGTGTGTCTCCAAAAGGCTGCTTCACAGCCAGATTCTCTCTTGCTGGAAGATGGATGCTCTCTACTTCTGAGCCTGCCTAGCTCACACTTAGCAGGTGAAATCCTCCCTCTTCCAGGGCCCTGGCATGTCACCTTTCTCCAGTTTTCCATAAGCCACAGGTTATCCTACTCCAAATTGCCCTGCCTTGGTCTGCAGCAGCAGTCCCATGCTGACCTTGTGGGCAGTTCACACCTAAAGGAGCAGGGAACGGTTTGTGGGATCCTATCAGGATCACGCTAGGATTACATGCTGGATGAGGTTAAGCAACAGCTCTCCCGCTCTCCCCCAAAGCCCTGTCCAACAGTGCTAAACCTACTCCAGCTTAAGACAGGGGCAATTTAATCCTAGCAGGCTCTGTAAATCCCCAGCTCTTCTCTCTAGGCATCAATCTTCCCCTCATCACTCTTGCACTTGCCGGAAGGTCAACCCTGACACTCTCATCTGCAGCTCTCTTCCCGGGCACGGATGTGATTTATGAGCACACCGAACTTTACATGGCTGCCAGTGCCTGCTCTGTGCACAGAGACACACGTTTATAATACGCACCACGGGACAAGACGGGGCTCCAACACCTCCGGGGCTTGGAGGGGAACGGCATGCCCAGTGCCGGGCGGACTGCCCGGTTTCACTGAGCAGCTGAGTACGTGCCTCGGTTCCCCGTGCTGGGGCCTGAAGAATCTCAACATTTACAACAGTGGCAGGAGCAAAATTATTGCAGGACACGTGTTATATGAACCTCATACATTTGAGAAAGATGTTTAAATTGCTTAGCAGCATTCTACCGAACAGCCACGGTACAGTGAACCGCTGAAGCAAATCCAATTAATCCTGATGGGCCAAAACATACACACACATCTCAATTCCGAGAATTCTTAAATCTTCTTTATTTTTAAACCCAGAAAATAAAACATACCTTTTAATTAGGATTTATGGCTGTTTGTACCTCTGCTGGGAGAGAGCCCCGCAGGCCCCAGAGTGCTCTGCATAAACGCAGGCATGGATGGTAGAAACAGAAGGGGCCAAGAAAATTCAGAGAAGACAACAGGGCTTGCTCTTTCTGACCCAACCTTTTAATGCTCATCTGTCTACAAGGATAATAGGAACTCATGGGGCCACTCAACCAACTGCTTTTCTAATAAGATCACTAGTCCAAAAATAATCTTAATCAATTAAAATATTCCCAAACTGCAGCCAATACTCTTAGTTACAAGGTCATCTCCAACACACAACTTCCAGGGGAAACTAATTATTATAGCTGAGGCAAGGTGGGAACTGCGCACCTCTGCTCAGTGCCAGTCTGGATAGCGTCTCTCCTCCTTTGCCGTCAATTTAAAGCATAATGGCCAGAAGGAATCCAAATTCTCTTCCTGTGTGTCAGGCTCTGCAGTTTAATTTATGATGCTCTCTTATGAGCAATTTCACTGTCAGCATTGTACACAGATCAAGAAAAAGATGGGTTTCCAAAGTTCCCTACACATTTAGTGGAAGGCAGCCACTATTCTTCCTTGGTTTTTTAACCTGCTTGGTTTCACCAGACAGCAGGAAATCAAATTCCCATTTTAAAAATGCTTTTTCACATACTTAAGAGAACCTGACTCTGCCAGCAGAAACAGATACAGCTTCACTCGCTTCTAAAAGCCCGTAAATGGAAGCCAGTAGCCAGCCTCCCACATCCTGCTCCCTCAAATCCACATTATAAACCACAGCTCCTACTGACTTGGGGAAGGAAAGGCTACAGAAGAATGTCTCCATAGCTAACACTGCAGACTGCAAAGTCAAAAGGTCTGGGTAATTTTACTGCTCAACAGCAGTTGGGACCATCTAACAATAGGGCACAGCCAAATACCACACATCCTGCATGGGAAATATGCAGATGAAAACCAGACTAATTTATTTTTAAAAGCCAATTAGGTGTTGGAAGTGCCACGTTTGGCCCTAGCCAAGGCTGCTGCTGAAATTAATATCACACCCTACTTTATTAGTCTCTGACTTCAGTTCAGAATCAGCTTCAGCTCAGCTCTGTCTTTCAGCTCATTAGAACAAACCTGCTGGAAGTGGAGACTTGAACAAGAAGACACAACAGGGCTCGTGCCAGACGTGTAGTTTCTGACACACGGGAGGAAGGCCTCTGTAGAAAAAATGGCTTTTACCAGGCTGCAAGGAGCCTGGATTCAGAGCAATCTGATTTCCAAGGAGTGAGCACAGCAGACCCACCAAGCCTCCTTGGGAGCACACTCGCACTGCCTTTTCCTCTGGGAACTGGAGACACCGGGTCCCTTGGTACCACAGCAGAGTCCGTGGGGACAGCGGGGTGCTGCGGCGATACTCCCACGTGGCTCTGCTTTACTCAGATGGCCAGCGGTGTGAGGTGGGCACTGCCATCCTTGCTATGACATTTCCAGCACCATCTTCTCCAGACATAGCAAGTGCCCACTGCCACAGGTGATGGAGAACAGGACAGGGCAGTGGCTGGGTGTTCCAGCTGATGCCCGCACACACCTCCTCCTCCCTACCAAAACCATCTGATCTGGAACATCAACACACGCTGCTATTCACCCAGACTGCGAGTATGTCCAAACACAGGAATACTCAGGCAAAGGGATGTTCCATACCAAAGGGCAGACAGGCCCTGGATGCCATGCAGAAATAGCATGTCACCCTCGAGTCTTGTCATGTTCCCCAAGAGCTGGCAGAGCTGATGAATCTGGCAGAAAGAGCCCATGAGACTTCGTGCAAACTCTGAGTGGAGGCAGGTACTCTCAAAGCTCCCAAAGGATCTACCCAGGAAAAACAGACCCTTCTGAGAGGTCCCACAGCAGATCAGTAGCATTTTGGGATCAACTGCACTGAAGGCTGCAGATCAGACAGGTTAGCACAACTACTGGGCCTCTGGCTGTGCTCAATGCTTGTGCTTGGCCAGGCCTCCTGCTGGGTGACAACCACCTTTCAGACATGGCTTCAGAAAACCTTGGGGGTCAAAGAGTCTTTAGCAACAGCCCAATTCAAGAAGGAGGCTCATGACACAGACCAGGAGTTGGAGAGAGCTTTCCTATTTCACTATTTGAAATACGGTGTAGTTGTGAATGAGCACCCATCTTCTGGCATGGGCAACCAATTCCCCACAGGATTTAAACAGTCAGGGGAGACAGGAACCACTTTGCTCATTCGTCATGCCTGTGTTTCAGAGACACAGTCTGCACACAGAGGGTCATCTCCTCTTGTTTCCACAAAGCCAGAGAGACTGTTCTTACTTCATCTGACCCTTCCCCCCAAAAAAAGAAAAGCGTTTCCTGAATCCAGGATTATATATAGCAGAAATCAGAAAGCCCCATGTCCAGAAAACTTCCTTCTGATGCAGCTCTGCAGATGCCACAGCATAGACACGAGCAAAGAAAGAAAACTTGGCAAAATAACATGGATGAGCTTGATAATCCAGCATGACTGAAAAATTCCTGGGAGAGGCAGTCTGCCAAAGATCATCAAAAGTGAGAAGCTGGAGGCTTTCCAGGTGCAGCTGCTACAAGATCTGCTGGTCTGGAAGCAGAACTAGGGACTTGTTCTATAGATACCTGCCAAGAGACTGCCAAGGAAGAAAGCCATCGAATCAATGATGCCCAAATTGTCCTTGTAGCTTCTGATTCATAAGGAACCATGTCCTAACAGATGCAAGATTAATTGAGAATGTATTGTTCTCTAAAATTGCTATTGATCTGAGCTTCCCACACCTCTTCTTGAACACATAACAAGGTCTTACTAGAGCAAGAACAACAGTTACAAGGTTCGAAATTGAAATTCAACTTGATGTACACTGAAGAGCTGAGACAGTTACAGAAGCCAGACAGTTATTTTTTTGCGATTCCAAGTAAATCACATTTTTGGGTTTGATTTTGCAGAAAACAACACGACAAGAGACTGTGGCACTGGATCTGGAAGCTGATGACTCACAGAAAGAAAGAGACTGAACTGAATAAATCCACTCACTCAACTGACTGAACTGTTGTCACTTAAAACAGAACCTAATTGGCTCTTTAACGGCCTCTCTGAGCATATCCTTTTCTGTAATATGACCGATTATGCCATCAGAATTTATTGTTTATAGACAAACTTACAGAACAGTCAGGGAGCCTAACCTTTTTATAGAAGTGTTTTAAGAGACGTTTGTTTCCTCTTTTTCAGATACGTGCACATTGAGATGAATAATTGCAGACAATAACAGGTCCTGATCTTTTATGTACTGCAGCAGCTCTTATAGCTGCTGACTTCTTTTTTCCTTATAGGTTTCACAATAAAGGCCAGTGATGCAGCAGACATCTGAAGTTAACTTAGCATATTGCAGAGCTAAGGGTTTAACCCCACTGAACTATTACTGCCATATGTTCCATTTCTTTCAGGGAATTTCCCAATGGGAAAGAACTGAGACAATGTGAAGAAAAAACATCCAATATCATTTGCCCTACAGCTCCTTACTGTTTATTTCTAGTGCTTTTCCCCTCCTCACATGATAATCGCCTTATTGAGGAGAAGCATGCTGCAGATGTGGGAGCGAAAGGGACTTGATTTAAGATCTACAGCTTGAGAGTGAACTGAAATGCTTTTGAAAATGGTGGAATTACAAAAAGCAGCTTAGGATCCCCAGTCACTGGCAAGACAGAGCAAAGCCTTAACAGTCATACATAAAAAATTGATTCTAATAATTTCCTCTCATGTACCTCACTAAGTTGAGGACAGATTCTCAGGGCTCTGGGTTTCCCCCAGGCAGGAGTTCCTGCACTCATCCCGATGCCAGTGTAACAGACACAGACATTTCAGTCTTTTAGGGTAAGGCCAATGTTTGTACAACGGCGCTAGGGATCACTGATGTGAGCATTTGTGTCTTAGGCAGGCACACCCACACTGCGGTTAGCCTTTACACCCTATGGAAGTGGGCTAAAAACTCAGGCTTCTGTAATTCAGGATCAGTTTACCAGACACCAGCTGTGTCTGAGCTACTCACAAGCCTGTGTTCTGAATCATTTTCTTATCTATTTCCACATAATACAGAATCATGTTTCTATGGTTTAGCTGGAAATCAATCAAATAAAAATTATGAAAAAAAGATTTGTAAAGAGATTGAGGAAAGGTTACTTTCAAATTACGTTTCAAATTCAGTTCTGAGAGGATTTGGTTATCAAATCCCAGACTCATAACTCACCCTCACGAAGCACACCATTCATTTCCTAGTCAAATAGGATTTGATTCATCTCGTACGTAAGAAAAGGAACGGCACAATACCCTCTATGCAAAGCCTGACCCCAGCACATACAGCGTGGGATGCTCGGGCACTCTCCTGCAACAGCAGGGCCCAGCACAGGCTCTGGACACCACAAGCTGATCACTGACCTCTCCATCGCTGTCAGATATAACAATAAACGCATCCACAAAACTGCGCTTCTTCTTGGCATTGGCTTGGTTCCTCTTCTCTTCCTCCTCTTCCTCCCCATCCTGACCTCGAGAGTCCAGGCCCTCTGTGGGCTTCTTCTTCCTCGGCATCCTTCACTCTGAAACAGAGGGAAAGATTAAAAGCCATTTGTTTCCTTCCGACTTAGATTTCCCCTAACAGCCATCCTTTTTTTTGCTATTTTTAAGCAAAATACCCCAGGCATTAGAACGTTATTACAAAGCGTGGTGGATTTCGCATTACTGGGAGCCACATGTACTAGTCACCACTCATCTAGTTAAGAATACTTTATTATAGCTGATTGCTAAAAAGGGGTTTCAGGGGAACAGCAGCACAGACCAAAGCCACTTTGAATGCCCTTGCTCCAAAGCAATGAGGCTTTCCTGTTAGCTTCTCCTGTTAAAGCGCCTCAGCAAACTGCTCCAAAGCACCACTTCACAGCAGTTCCTCCCACCTTCCAACACAACCCTAGACTTCCCCTCCTCAGCCCCACACCTTCACCGTCCTGGTGCAGAACAAACCAGGCTGTGGCAGCAGATCACGCCGAAACTTGCATGCCAGAACAAGAAGCCACCGCAGCACAGTCATTCGTCAGCTTTTATATTCAGTGAAACAAGGGGGAAAGGCATGCTCCTCAAAGGATGCTGTTTTGCTCTCAGCACAGCAGCTCCGTGGAAGGCTGCACCAGCACTACAAAAAGGGAAAACGCAAGCAATGGCAGTAGGCAGGTTGGAAAGAAGACAACAGGTTTATCTCGCAGCCTGGATTTCTCAATGAGCACCAGCCTCCGGAAGTCCTCTGCACAAACATGCCCGAACCATTCATATTAAAGAAGGCACTTGACAAGCAGGGAGGAACCTGCTGAGTGTTATTAGTGCAAACCTGAGTGCTCTATGAACAGCACAATTGAGGGCAGGTGCCCACACAATGCAAGCTAGTACTTCAGCATCTCCTTTCCTTGCCAGCCCATAGACTGTTGGAGAGAGATGCACAGCAAGCTGCTTTGATCAAAAAGGACTCAGACGAGAGCATCAGGAAGAGATCTGGGCGAACGAGAGCAGCGGGACAGCACACAGAGTTAAACCACCCTTTCCTGTCTGCGCTTGCTGTTCGGCAAGTAACTTGACAACAACATTCAGCGCTGCCTCAACTGCGATCTAAAAGAGCTTTACAAAGCAAGCTGAGCACCATCAGCTCTGTTTAAGTTAGAATTAAACATGTGTGCAGCAGTTAAGCAACAAGCCCCTCGTTACACACCAGAGAACAGCAGAGCTGGAAATGCAAGTCAAGTTGGCCGGTTCCCAGACCAGTGTCCTTCCAGAGGATCATTCTGCCTTCCTTCAAGATCACTGAAATAGCTCAAATGTGCTGCTTAGATCTAAAATAAGAGTAAGAGAAGATGCAACAAAGACCCTACATTACTCAATAGAGAGCCAAACCCTCCTCTGTAACACCACAAAATTGCAAACAGCCACTGTGTGTAGAAATACAAATGAGCAAGTTCAAAAGCCCCATCAGAGCTAAGAACAGCAGTGCACTGCTCCATCTACAGTCCGAGGCAGGAAGGTGAGGCTGAGAGAGGAATACATGCATTCCCTTCCTACTTTCTGCAGCCTTCAAAAGCTCCCTTAGCCTCTCTGCCTCCCTTCCTCTGCAAATACATGCACACACATGCCTACGGACAAAAGATGATTATCCTGGTGAGTCATGATTTACACTGAAGGTTTGCTGAGCCCTCTGAACACAGAATATTGTACTAATGGCATGCACAGCTCCAGAAGCAACTGCAACCACCACTGCAGTCCACAAATGTTTGTCTGTTTAGGAAGGAGAAATAAAAACTAGCGTTGCTTTAGGAAAAGCAATGGTTCTTGCAAAACAAAGCTGTTCTGCTCCAGCTGAGCTGAACTCAGCTCTTGTTGGAATATCCTCATTATACTTTCTCAATTTTTTATCTTTTGCTCCAAATGGTGTCTTTGCCCTCTGCCCGGAGAGATGAGCCAAGCCTCACATCCAGCTGCTGAGAAATGCCCCCACAAAGGGTGTCCATCACGGTGGGGAACACTCCCTTATCGGAATAAAAACGCTTACACAGACAGGCCTTTTGGCATGACGATGGGGAGGAGCAGCGGAGAGGCCCGTGCCTCCAGTACGTGAGCCTACGCAGAGTCACTCTGGTTGTGGAGAGACAGCCTGTAAACCCTTTTACCACCGAAACAACAGCAACAAGCAACTGCCACAGTGTCTGTCTTTTTTTTTTTTTTTTTTTTTTAAATCCATACTGGCATCACCAGCTCTCCTCTGACTCTGCGATACATCTTCTGCTTGATGCTCTGTGCTAAATAAGAGATCACTGAGAAATATCAGCTGGAGTTATGATGAGTCACCTACCTTCAACATTCAAAGGAAAGGAAAAAAAAAAAAGATGTAAGAGATGTAACCACACAACTCCCACAACGCTTCTGAAAATGAACGGACTTGTGGCAAAGAGACTCTTTGTAAATGTAACTAAGGGAACAAGACAAGTAAGAGATCACTCGTAGCTGTGCTAGTCTGAGGCAATGAGTAGCAGAGCGGTAATAGCTTTTATTAGACAAGCTGGTATAGCCGAAGGAACAAAACGCACATCAGAGCACACACCCCCTCTTCAGGTAGGGAAGTTAAGCACAGAAGCTATATTTTGCTTTTAGCACTCTTGGAAAGGACAGTTGCTAGTACCTGAGGTGATACCTGCTTTCAGGCTCAGCAAAAAAGGCTGAAGACTGAATTATCTAAAACTACCTCTGGAGTTTGGCTCATGGACTTGTTTTCCAGTTATCCAGATTTTTTTCCAACACTGAATTTAAGAGAATTTCTTTGTAAATGCTCTGACAGCAAAGGTGACCTCCTGACAAGGGACTCGCACATGCCATGCTTCTCCAGTCACATTTTTAGGGATATCCTTGAAGATCCCCAACTTGTGATTATTTGTCATTTTCCTTCTCATCTATCATTTTGATGAATCAGAAAGCAATTACCGACAGAATAATTCTAAATCTTGACACTGCAGCTACAGACCTGCCAAGCTGTGACAGCTTGAAAAATGCTTGAAAATGAAGCCAAAAATGAATGACTCTCATCCCCGGATGAGTTTCTGAGCCGTTTGAGACACAGGCTGTCGCTTTGTAAACAACTCCCCCCACCTCGGGAAGACGAGGCACGATGCTCCCCAGCAGTACTGCGAAGCAGCTCCATGTTCAGGCAGGTCAGCACTGCACACCTCCTTGGAAATACCATCCCCAGACCCTTGGCTCAACCCGGCACGCAGCGCCCAGCTGATGCTCTGCAACCAGCAGGACAGGAGGGCTCACAGTGCCGCAGGGGGAGAGGAATTGTTTACAGGATTTATCTTTTTATAGAGCTGGCTCTTCACGAGAAGGGACACGGGGACTGCAGAGGCCACGCACACCCAAGTGCTGTGCATCTGCAAACGCCACTGAGCTCCGAGGGAGGGAGATGCTAACTGCTCAGCTTCCCTCCAGCCCAGCCTAAGCAAGTCCTGAACACAACACCGCCTCTCCCTCCTCCAGGGACAGGCCCTGTGTGGAGGGAGAGCAACCCTCTCCCCAGCATCCATCCGGGGTCATCCTGTCCCCTTCCCAACCCGCTGCCCCCAGGCATGGAGGGCTCTGCAGGGAGACTGACAAGGGCAGGGTCAAGGCTCCTAAACAAGCATCACCCTGGGGAAGAAGCATGGGGGGTCCCAAGTGGGATGTGGGGTGAACTCAGGAGGAAGGGGATGAGCCATAGGTGGGGTAAATCAAGAGGCACATGCTGGGGCTGCCCCAGGAGAAACGGGGGAGCCATCCCTGGCAGGGGAAAACAGGAGGGGCGGGAGCTGGCCCCAGGGCCTAGCCCGGGGGCATGCCTCAGGGGATGGTGGCGGGGCCAGGGCAGAGCTGGGGGG
>VZTL01021101.1:17814-32300 GCA_013400535.1 Scopus umbretta
ACCGCCTGATCCGGGAGAACGGGCACATCTTCACCGAGGCCCAGTGCAAGGTGTGCAGCGCCCTGCTCATCTCCGAGTCCCAGAGGCTGGCCCACTACCAGGTAGGGAGCGGGGAGCCGCCGCCGCCCGCCGCCGGGCGCCGCGGGGTGCTGAGCAGCGGGGCGGGCGGGGTTCTCTCTGCTTTCTCCAGAGCAAGAAGCACGCCAACAAGGTGAGGCGGTACCTGTCCATCCACGGCGGAGAGGAGCTCGCCCACGGGAAGAAGATGAGGCTGGATGCGAAGCAGGTGAGAGGGGAGCCTGGAGCCCTTCGGGCCTAAACGCTGCCAAGCAGGACCTGCTGGGCTAAAGACTGTTGTAGGGCCTGGGCCCCCCTATGAGTAAGTGAAGAAGGTGCTCGCAGAAGGGGCGTTGTGAGAACTGACGAGCTCAGGACAGGCGTGTGGCCAGGCCTTGTCTCGGCGAGCACAGTTCCTGCTCCCCTTCCCATTCACACAGCCTCCGTACGTCTTGCCCGTTTAAATGAACACACATTGCCTTTTATTGATAGTTTTTCTTGAAAGGACGGGGAAAAGTGAATAGGAGGGACAGCTTGTCAGGTATATCATTGTGTAGCCTTCACTGTCATGGAGAGCATGTTGGGTGGACCGTCTGCTGGAATTCTCTTTCCAGAGTGATCCTTTTTTTACTTATTTAGGTTTCCTCGGCTAGTAGCTAGAGCCTGTTGGTCAGTTAAGGCACCACGTTCCACTTGGCCATCTGTCTGCCCCGTGACTCATTTCAGAAACAGATTCTACTTTCATGATTGCTTCAGCTTTAATCCCTAACTCTGCAACATTTGCGGCGGGGGGGGCGGGGATAAAGACAGATACCTTCACACATGGTGTTAGACTTAGAAATGACTGCTGCTGCCTGCTCTGCTGGCATCATATTGCAGATGACCCAGCTGATAATGATGTTTGTCTTGCTCAGTTCACACCTTGCAGAGCAAAAGGCTGCCTGTTCCAATTCTGGCAGCCGCACGCTTAACCTTGTCCTTAACCCATACAGGCCAGGGCTGTCCCTCTGCCTGGAGCAGTTCATTAACAGATTAAAAAAAGTAGTCCGGTGCAAGAACGCTCCCTGATGAAGGAGAGGATGATGCTGCATTATGGGAAGTCCTACTCAGTCACACTTACTCAACTAAACAGCCAAATGTCTCTCATTGCCTTGTTTTCTCAGACCCCCGAACCTTAGTGTTTCTTCTTGTAACAAGAAGGTTGGACGAGGTGACCTGCAGAGGTCCCTCCCAACCTCAGCCACTCTTCGATTCCATGTGCACAGGATGGCAAGCAGGAAGGCAGCAGTGGGGAAGACAGAAACAAGTGTTGTCCCATCTGCAACATGACCTTTTCCTCTCCGGCTGTGGCAACATCTCACTACTTGGGCAAGACTCATGCCAAGAACATGAAGCAGCAGTCTTCCAAAGTGGAAGGTATGAGTGTTTGCAGCGCCTTTGTGCTGTACCGAGGGGCTGTTCAAGCAATAAAAAAGCTGAGAGGTGCATTGGACCCCAAGTGTAAGCTCTTGTGAGGATGCACGTACTCTTTACTGTGAAACAGAGTAAGCCAGCAGTGCACCTCCAGAGACATGGGCTCTCTCAGCAGCCTGCTTGGTGGGCTGGCATTGGATAAAAGTTGTGTGGTTTTTTGTTTTGCTTTGTTCGGGAAAAATGCAGCTTGCAGCAGCCTTGCAGCCATCCCTTGGGAGGAGGGAATATGATGCTCGCTGAAGAGCACCTCGTGATATTAAGCTGTAGAAATGCTTGTCACAGGATACCTCACTAAAGCTCACTAAAAGCTTGCAGGGACTAAAGTGACTGGTGAAACTCCGATACAGCAAATTCGTTGGGGCTGCTCAACTACAAAGATGTTGCATCTGAGGTTTAAGGACTTGTGAGCTGCAGATAGCTGGGGACCGGGAGACTATAGCTGGGAAGCATCAGCATGTGCTTGTCCTGACCTTGTGCTTTTCCCATGGCACTTGCCGTTGACTGCTCTCCTCATGGGATACAGTCCAGGTAGACTTTGGGTCTGACGTGGTGCAGCTGCCTGTGTGTCCCATCCCTTTGCTGGCAGACAGAAAGGCCCCGTGGGTGGAGAGGGAGACCCTCTGTCCAGGGTGGGTAGGGGCAGCTGAGGGCCTGGGGTGCCGTAGCTGGTCAGGACAGAGGAAAAACGCAGCCTTGAGTGCTTTGAGGATGGCAGTTTGTACTAGCTCTAAGCTGAGATCTTCCAGGCAGAAACTGTCTCCATCCTGGGGTGTCTTCATGGCTTTGCTAGGTTGTGTGCACAGCGAAGCACACACCAGGGGGCCTGTGGGATGTTTTTTGTTTTTTGAAGCCCTTGCTTTTGGGTATGAGAGGAGCCTTCAGGAAGGGGTGGTCTTCCATACATGAGTAGTCTGGTGCATACCTGCTGTTTCCACGTGAGAGGAGCTCTCTGGTCCTTAGAGAAGGTTCCTCACTCTGGTGTTTGGTACCCTGTAATGAGAGGGTGCAGGTTTCTCCAACAGATGGGAGAGCTGCTTCTCTGTGTGGATTCACTCCACTGGCCCTAGTCCTCTTCATGCTGTTTTCATGCTGTCTTGCCTGAGCAAGACTCCTCATGGCTTCGGTTCAGGATCAAGTCCTGCAGGTGCATGGTGTTTCCAGAAACCCGCTTGCCTTTGCTGTGCAGGGGCTTATACGCGTGTTCTAGCCGGGTGATGGTAATAGCAGGTGGAAGCTCATTCATGTCCAGTGTTTCTTGAATACAGCCATGCTTATGTTAAATCCACTAAGGAGAAATATGCAATTCTGCTGGGTGTTTTTTAACCCTGAAAGTTTTTCTGGCTTGTCTTACCACGTGCCTTTCAATTCTGCAGTGTTAAGGGAAGAAGTAGGAGCAACGTGAATCTGTCTAGATATCTTACATTCTCTGTCTAGGTTTGCGGTTTTGGTGTAGTAGGTCCCGTTTTTTTAATTCAGGTTTTGGGGAAATAAAGTGACTGGTTTTTTACCTCTGAGTTCTGTGACTGACCAAGAGTTTGGATTCACTCTACAGAAGTGGTGCCCCCACAGAAGCATCCTGCTACCCTCCCCACCTCTACTGTGTCTTCTAATGAAGAGAACAAGGACATTACTGACCCAGACAAGTTCTGTAGCCTCTGCCATGCCACTTTCAACAACCCCCTTATGGCAAAACAGCATTATGTAGGGAAGAAGCACAGAAAGCAGGAGACCAAACACAAGCTGATGGCACACTATGGCCGAACCCCTGATGCACCGGCATCGTCCTTCATGGGTGAGTTTTCAGCAGGCAGGGTAATAAATAGCTGAAGAGCAGGGTGGGAGAGCGACAGTATGTGTCTGGCAGGTCTCTGTGAGAGAGTCCGTGCAGAGGGAGCAGGGGAGAATTGCTTGTGATGGGGATCTTAATTATACACCATAAGACTGATTTGGTTGATGTTGCAATACCCTGGCAGCAAGCGAGGTTTTTACACTGCAGCTACTTGTGACAAGCTTTGCGTTGTGTTTTGCAATGTCGTCTAATCGGGGACGTGTCCTTTTTATTCTCTGTGTGGATAATCCAGGGATTTTGGCCAGTACTGTTTCTAGCTAGGTGGATTGTGTCCAAAGTGGAAAGATAAAAGTGGCATTTGATGCTTGAAAAACGTCTTTGGAGAGGACTAGCCAAAGATGGAAGAAATAGGTTTAACTGCACCTGCTGCTTCAAAGCACATGAAAGCCAGAGATATCTCCCTGAATGCCTTTCTGCCTCTGTGTGGGCACTTCCATCTGATGAACTAATGAAACTCTCTCTGGAGCAAGCAGGAGTGTGGAAAAAAAAAAAAAAAAAAGAGCTATTAAGGGGGAACTTTAGGCAGACAGTTAAAACTCATTTGGTTTATGATCTGCTGCTTATGAGCACTTCTATGTGATGAAAGCCCTTGGAGTCCAGTGAAAGCATTAGGACCTCACAGTGAACTCCCTTGTTCCTCCCAGCAGCCTTCTGTTGGACCAGGAAGTCTAGTACCTGCTGGATGCTTGAGGTAAATAATAAGCAGACAAATCATCTTAAAATCTTCTTCAAGGGCTTCTTTCTCTGTTGTAAAAACCCACACAAGCAGATTAATTATTCTAATTCTTTGCAGGCCACCTTTAGATACTGGTAGCACTTGTGAGAAATGAGGCTCAATTATCCAAGTAATATTCTCTCCCACATTGCATAGTCGTGTGGGAGATGGAAAAGGTGCTTGGTATCTAGTGTTACCCATCTGCTCTTTACCTAATTAGTGGGGTCTGATGAATGGTTCCACTTTAGTGTGACTCAGGCGCTGGCAGTGGCAGGAGCCCCAGCCCAGGCAGGCTGGATAGGTGGGCAGTGCCCTTGCCTGTGTGAGTGATGTCTCCCGTGAAGTGCTCTCCACAGCACTTAAACTGCTCAGGCAAGGTTTGGGAGCCTGGGCTGTAATTGGGGCCTGCTGAGGTGTGATGGGCTGCAGTCAGGGGTGTTTTCTCCTGCTTTCTTTGCCTGTCTGTGTGCTAACAGCCATGCCTGTCCTTAAACATGTCTCTGCTGGCATCTGGCTGGCAGCAGGGAAAGATGTGTTCTTCACAGTGCAACACCGAGGTGTCTGCCTACAGGTCCTCTAGGAACCACTGGTTTGGGGTGCAGGGGCACAGTTTAGACAACTTTGTGCACACACCTGTTTGCCAGATTTGCAACAGAGAGATCTTGACCTCGATCGTTCAGGGAGGCAGACGTGAGGGCTGTAACTGCAACTCTGGCCTTTCCCACCCTGGCCCAGCTCTGTTTTGAGAGTTAAACAGCCCGCTAGAGTCTGAAATCTCTGAGGCGCAGCAGCCGGTGGGGAAATGTCTGCTATATCATGTGTTGTGCTTCTCACTCTGTGATTACGCTGCTCTGCACCCCTGGGGTGAATCTCCTCTTCCACCTCAAGGAAATGTTTTCTTTGTGAGACTCCCAGGTAGAGCCCTTCCCCAGCAAGCCAAAATTCAGGAGCGCTTTATGTCTTGAGGACAACTGCCAGGATTTTCCCATTAGAGACTCCTGTGCTGAGCTGTGCTGCCATGCTTGCCTGTTTGGTATCTGTGACCTCCTGAACTTTCATTCCAGCTGGAGTTGTCATGTTACACAAAACTATTGATCTGTCTGGTACAACTATTGTTGGAAACTTTTTTTTTTTTTGGCAGTTAACTGATACGCTGAGTAACCAAATTGCTTGAGGATAGAGCTTAGTATTCTCAGTTGGTACCTCAGCAAGGCTTAGCAGAATGCTACATTGTGGAACTGGACATTGTATGTAATCTCCTCTGGCTGCTTTTCTTTACTGCAACACTTTAAGCTTACAAATTAAGTATCTCCCTCATTTTCTGTTATGAGACATGCAGAACAGGAGAAGCGGGAATTTG
This sequence comes from Scopus umbretta, assembly GCA_013400535.1. Lineage (NCBI taxonomy): Eukaryota > Metazoa > Chordata > Aves > Pelecaniformes > Scopidae > Scopus > Scopus umbretta. The sequence continues at coordinate 23,269 of VZTL01021101.1, forward strand.
AGAGAGAAATGGAGTTGCAAAGGCAGTACAGCATCAGGTTTGGTGTCCTAATGCTGAGACTTTTACTATGTCTGATATTGTGAGCTGTTTATAGGAGATGTGTTTTTGTTTTTATAGCTAAACAAACCCATGTTCTGACCAGGAAAGCTTTTCTGGCTTATAGTGATTCCCTCACAGTGACTGGCCAATACATGGTGGGGTAGTGGGATTCTGTGACCTCCCTGCCTGATCAGGCTATTCACTTGCTATTTGTCTTTGTTTAGCGGTTGTTTAACACATCAAGTGATTGATTATCTCACTTGTTTCTACCTCAGGCACCAAGTTGTTGGCTAGCTGTGTGTGCTAACATTGATGTCTGTTTCAGCTGGGAAGGGGTACCCCTGCAGCACATGTAACATAGTACTGAACTCCATAGAGCAGTACCAAGCTCACATCAGTGGCTTCAAACACAAGAATCAGTAAGTAACCTTCTTGTCTAAGTGTGTTTCCAGCCTCGCTGTCCAAATCAATGGCTTAAATATAACTTAAAATGTAGTTTTCAATGCGTCCTTCCAGCTGACTTGCAAGCGGAACAACAGGGTTTGGGCAAGCTTGCTCTGTTTGTCCTGAAGCCGAATCGCTTTGCCAGCTCCCTCTGCAGACAGCTCTGGGATGCTGCTGAAGTAGAAGTGCCCTGCAGTTGCTTTTCGGTTCTTGATGGCTCAGCTCAGTGCGGACGTTTGCAGTGAGCCTGTCCAGCCTGACACCCATGAAACACCGTTTCTCTAACAACTGAGATTTTAGTTTTATTAAAGACTGGCTCAGTGGAGATCTTCTTGCCATTCTACTCTCTCTCGGAGTTGCTTGTCTTAAAATTTGTCATGTAGTCAGCACGCTCCAGAAACCTAGACTATATTCCTGAACTCACTCTCACAGCTGGCGAGTTAAATAATGGTGTCCCCTGCATATATTATTAATCTGAAAAATTTAGGCTGCCAGATGATTAATACCAAAATACTTGTTCTGGACACTATCAAAGTTCAGATCAGTAATTTCAAAGCCTTTGCTAAAAGAGGATCAGTAACAGTAATGAGCCTGGGCTGGTTAGAGAGCTTCTTACAAGAAAGAGGTATTAGGAAACCCTACCTGAAGTGAGGACAGACTCCTAGCCAAATTTCCCAGAGAGGACAGGAGGAAAACTGGAATCTCTTGTTGCCTGTCTGTGGAATGACAGCCCCATGGTCCCTTGGCTCTCTGGAGTACTTGATTGGAAGACACATCATCCCAGTAAAGTTTTGTCTCTTGAACGGCACAACCGTATCAGTGAATAGCAAGTACCCCGTGCTAGATAGATAACCTTGAGGATGTTCCCAACACACGTACATAAATGTTCCCTTTAAGGACATGGATGTTGTCCAAGCTTTTGCAACCACACAACTCTCTTTCAGAAAGCTGCTTCTGGATTCAGCCATTCAGTCCTGTTCCAGGCCAGCTTCTGCAGTCTGAAGAGAGCCAGGATACTTGCTTTGTTATGGAAGCTCTTTAACAGTCCTTGAGCTGTGCGATAGCTAATTCTGCCATGCTAAAGGTGTCTGTTTACACACACACATGGAGGGCAAGGATGCACTTGGAAGCTTTTCTGGCAAGTTGTTGACTTGGCTACAGTAGGCTGTTGCTCCACTGACAGCCATGCCTGCTGAGCAGTGATTGCAGCTGGCAGATGTCAGAGCACTTCTGACTTTTTTCCTTCTCTTCCTCTTGCTCCCTTCGATGTCCAGGATGCCAGGAGCAGTGCCAGTTGTTGGACCGTTTCCGCCACAGCAGTATGTTCGGGAAGAGTCAACTGCCCCAGGAGGCTACAGTTATTTCAGCCAAGACTTCTAGAGCAAGTTGCAGCACTGTTCTTGGAGTTGTTGGTGGCCCAAGAACGCACATCCTTTGCCAGCCCACAATGGTTTCATTATCCCTCTGGATAAGCAAAGCCCTACCCTCCTGTATGCACCCGTTGAGCAGAACGGGGACTGAATCTGTCAGAAAAAGGATCCAGCTGGAAGAGACTTGCTAGACAGCAAATACTTCACTCCCTTAGAGTAGTTTTCATTGTGTAATTGCTTCCTGTGAAGGTGGGTGCGGTGTGAGAGGAAGTGTGTATCTGGTATAAGGAGGGTTTGGCAACAGGCTGGTAGCGGCCACCTCCTCCCTCACCAGAGCAACTAATGGATTCCTGCACCTGGAGGGCCAGCATCCCATGCTCAGAGGTGGCGTTTGCTGGAGGAGAACTCCTAGACGGTAGCAAGCAGTGCTTATGCAGTGTGGATGGGACACTGCCAGTTGCCTGGCTTTGGTCAGGCCTAAAATAGGGAGTAGCCAGCGTGGCATCTCTTTCCATGCCTCCTCTGGTCAGGTTTGTGTGCAGAATTTCGTAAGCCACTGGTTGCCATCAGAGCCTTTCGCAGTACCTCTGCTGTTGGTTCTGGAGCTGGGTTGTTTGGGTCTGTCTAACAAGCAGTTACAACTTCTGGTGTGCAAACTGCGGCTGGTGGGAGTGGAGGGCTGCGAGAGGGGTTAGAGCTCCTGGCTCTCCTCAGGTCTCTGCTCTGAGGATTTACATGTGGAAGGAAGTAACTGTTTAGCCTGATTTCCTATGGAAACAGGTGTATGTGATCATTCACCGTGTGTGTCTTTACCCCCTGTGACTTCAACCAATCTCAGCCAAACTTGGCAGCGGTGGAGATCTCCAAGATCTGAATGCAATCAGCAGAGGAAGGTAGAGCAGGGTGAGTTCATCTCTAATTCTGTCAGGGTCTGCATGGAAGTGCAGCTTTTTCCCTACTGCCACCAAAACACTCCAGGGAAGGAGGGTTTTAAGGGAAGAGAGAGGGAATAAATCTAGATGCAGCAGAAAACTAGTATAACGTAGTGAAATTATTAGCTGACTAAAAAGCTACAAATCCTTTGGAAATCTGCCTTCGTTAGTCCTTCATTAGACACTACTTGCCCAGCCCCTCTCTTCAAAGTTTTTACACATTTGTACCATCCTGGAAAAGGAATGTTGTATATTTCAAACCCGGAGATTAAGACTGATGGTCTTTTCATGGTGCTAATGTACTAGATCGGTTAGAAAAGGCCCCGGAAGGAAGGGCAGGCATCTGAGACTGTTGTGCATTTTGGACAAGTTCTTTAGATGTTTTGCCTTAAGCTAAGGCATTGCCTGTTCTCTGCTAGCCCACCACAAGAGCCGTGTGCGTTGGGCTGGCCTCATGCTCGGTGCCAGTGCTCCAAGTCAGGCACCCTGCAGCTTTGTCCCAGCATCAGTGCCTCTGTGGAGCTGAGACCTTGCTAGTCCATGGCAAACATCCTGCTGTTTTTCTTTCACGGGGCAGAAGGATGCAGATGTGGCCCCTCCGAGGACCTCCTTGCCTGGTGGGGCTCCGTGGGGCTGGCAGGAGCATGGGTGATGGCCGCGGGCACGCTGTGCTGCCAGGGTGGGCTGAGCCAAGCTGCTGCCTCCTGTTGCGTGGCCCCAGCAGCTGCTGGAGGGCGGTCTAGGGCCCTTGACTCCCATAGTTGCGTGCCAGGGGAGCAGCTGACGCCTTTGCGGGGCCGAGAGCTGGGCTGTAGAGGCACTTCCAAAATCTGGTGTGCGTGCTGGTCAGATTAAGTAAGGGGGGAGAGAGCTGGTTGCAAATCTCGGTACTTGGAGTGAGTGCCTTCCCTTCCCCACTCCAGGCTGTGCATGAGCTTTGTTTTTCTTCACCCTGCACAGAATCTGCCATCTTCCCTTAGGACAGGCTCCTGCTGGTCTGGGTTCGCCTTCCTAATGTTTTCCAGTCTTGCTCCACTGCTGAGGTCTGACCTTAGTCTCCTGCTACAGAGGGAGTCCTTTTAAACCTTGCGAGCTGATCAATGAGCAGAAAATTGCGATGAACTGAAGGAAGCATTGTGCGCCTGGTAGCCCTGGATGGCCTCCAACTCCGATCTCTGCTGCTTAGCTCTCGTCCTACTGTACCAGGGCAGGTGCCCGCTAGATGTGCTATGCATCGACACCAAGAGGGATCCATTTCCAGCACTGCCCAGTCCGGTGTGTCACTCCTGTCTGCGTACTGACAGTTTTGCCTTCCCCTGTACACAGTGTTTATGTATCTGCTGTTTCCCTAAGGTGAAGCTCTCCAAATAGAGTGTTTATTACTACTTCTGGGTGCTGTCTCTCTGCTAGAGCCCTTCCTGGGATTTTGCCACACTTCAAAGCAAAGAACAGGATGCAGACACCTTTGAAATATTTGGGAGGGGCGAGAGGCTTGTGTTCCCATCTGCCCTCCTTGAGGCCCTGCTGCAATCCTGCAGCACCCTGAGGTCCAGACAAAGCTGGTAAGTGCCTTCCTCTGTGCTGCTCTGGCAAGTCAGTGAGGCCTTGGGCATGCCGCAGTCACCAAGGGGAAGATGGGACAGTCTGGGCTGGGAGACTGCTGGCGCTTCTGTGAGCTGTTGCACAGCTTGTGCCGAAAACATCCTTGACTGCCACAGGACACTAGGCTCTTCCCTGACACTGCCGTGGTGGCACAGGAGCAGCGTGGTGGCAAGCATGCTCCTTTCGTCCTTTCGAGGGCAGCTTGCTCGCCAGGGCGGGCTTGGGTGCCTGGGACCGGCTGTCCCGCTCCTCCATGGGCAGGGCTGCGGGCAGAGCGCAGGGGACCGGCATCCGTGGGAGCGGTGCAGAGCCTTGTGCTGGCACTGCGAGCGGCACTGCCATCAGCCGTGTGGGTGGTGCTGGGAGGGACAGGCTTCATCCGCTCTCGGTGGTGCACGGCTCTGCTGCTGCCAGCCTGTCCCTTGCTGATCCCTTTCCCTCCTCGTGGCAGGACTGTGGTGTGTCTGGCAGCTTCTGTCCCTTCCGTGGGAGCAGGCGCTCACCGGAGCAGATGCAGGGGAGGAGGTGGTGGCAACGGGACTGCTGTACCCCTGGCATGTCCCCTTCCCTAGCAGCAGGATAGCTGGCAGCAGCCTGTGCCAGGACAGTCACAAACGGGTGGCCCTGCCAGCCATGCTGGGAGCTGCACTGCCCGTGGCAGGTCCAAGCCAGCCCCCATCCCCTTGTTCAAAGCATGGACAAGGTGGGTGCCGAAATCGCTGGTGTCCCCACTGCTGGCCGCCCATCCTGCTGCTGGACTGCTCTCGGGGACCCCGGCACCTGTGGGCACCCCCGGGGTGGCAGGAGGGGTGCTGGAGCCTGGCTGTGGGGCCAGAGCAGCCCACGTGCTGGGGGCAGCCAAGGACAGAGCGTGGCCTTTGTGCCCGGGCTGCGCCCCGGTGCCGGTGTGCTGCCGGCCCAGTGCCCCTGGCCAGCTGCGGACAGGGCTCCCAGTCCTGCTCCTCCCTGCTGGGGCCTCTGCGGGCAGCACCTCGCCGGGCCGGGGCTCTGGCTGCCTGCACCGGGCCGAGCCCCAGCGCCTTCCGGGCTGGCAGGCACGGCACAGGGCATGGAGCCACCCGCCGGCCACGTCCCCCGCGGAAGCGCCGCCGTCCCCTGCCCGTGCCGCAGCCAGCTTCCATGGAGCCTGCTGGTCTGAGGAGCCGGCTGCTCCTCCAGCAGTGCGAGGGGCTGGGCCCCGGGTTCCCCCCCTCAGCCGGGGGGAGCACAGCCCCGGCCGCAGCCCCAACCGCTGCCATCCCTTGTGGCCCCTCTGGCTCCAGCAAGTAAATCAGGTGCAGATGTGGAGGCAAAGCCTGGGCGCCTGCTTGCGATTAGGGGCTGGAAGCATCGGGGTGGCCCCATTTCTGCCTCGCAGCCCCCTGCCGCGGCCACACCGCTCCCAGGAGGAGCCCCCGATGCCCTGCGAGGGACGGGGCTGGCAGGCAAAGCTCCTGCTTGCTCGGCCCCTTACAGGTACCATTGTGTCCGCCCAGCGCACAGCATGTGCCATGTCCCCAAGGGCAGTGGCACCCATCCTGGCCCTGTGCGTCCTGTTCCCTGTGCCAGCCCTAGAGCTGCCCAGCACAGCTGGACGGGCAGAGGCAGCCAGGGCTGCAGCAGGGAGGAAACATGGCGCAGACTGCTCTGTGCTGCTGGGCAAGCCCTGGCCCCACATGCTCCCAGCTTGGCCCTTGATGCCCGAATCTGTGGGTGCTCCTGTGCCACACTGGGGGCTTGGCCTAAGCCTGGGGCCCCCATGTCCCTGTCCTGCAGCCCCCGCGCCGGGCCCCATGTTCTTAGCTCCCCAGAGGGAGCAGCAGGTTCATGTTTGCCAAGTTCTGCCTGGTTAAACCTTAACCGGGCTGGATTGCTCCATTGGTTCCTCCCTGATGGAGATAAGGACAGGCAGGCAAGACAGAGGCCTGGTAGGAAGCGCTGCCTCGAGCCTGGCTGCTCACCTCCAGCACAGGACCTCACATCTGCAGAGCATCCTGCCCGGCCTGGGGAGGGCCGCCGGCCCCTCTGGCTTGGCTGCTGCCCACCTTGGCAGGTCCCTGCTGATAGAAGGGTCGTGGATCATGGCCGGGGCTGGAAGCCACCATGTCTCAAGGCTGGCGGGGCAGGATAGAGCCAGGAGCCCTTGTGCTGGGGCAGCACAGGACCGCTGTGCTCTGGGGCTGGCACGCTCCCTTGGTGCCAGGGAGTTCAGGTCACCCCGGCATGTGGCATAGGCTTGCTCAGCCTCAGCCTCCAGACCCCGTGCACATATGGGGTACAGGGAGCCTGTGCCCCAAACAAGAACCCTTCAGGGGAGGCCAAGAGAAACTTCCAGGAGGAAAGAGACCCCCAGGCTCTGGCCCCCCCCAGGAGCCACCGTGCTGCGTGCACTCACGCTGGCCGCAGGTGCCACCACAGCGGGAGCAGTGGCGAGCGCTGGGGCCAGGCACAAGGGGCGGCTGTGTTCCCACAGCCCCGGCTGCCTTCCAAGAGCAATATTGTTGGCACCAGGCAGGCTCCCTGCGCCGGCAGCGCATACACGGGCCTTTCATGAGGGGAGCGGGGATGATTTACTGCCTGGGGGAAGGGGCAGGGGCGGGAGGATGGAGCCCCAGCATGCCGGCCCGGCGCACCCAGCCCCTTGTGCGTGCTCGCTGCCGCGGGGCCCCGCACACTTAAGCGAGGCCAAGGGTCTGGCCAGGGAGTCACCTCTCCTCAGTTGGACATGGGGCAAAGCAGGTTCCCCTGCCCCATCTGCATCGTGCCAGCCCACCCTGCCCCATCTGTGGGGCTCTGGGGATGTGCTCCCTCCCCAGGCACCCCGCTGCGGCTGAGCTCCCGCCCTTGGTGGCCGGGGGGGCCACGTGTCCCTTGCAATGCCACAGCTGATGGGAGCAGCCCTCGGGGCAGGGATGGACAGGGGCAGCAAAGGAGGGTGCTGGGGCAGGGGTGCACCCACGGCACGGGGTGCCGGCGTTGGCACAATCCCCCCTTGTTCAGCTGCTGGCGTGGTGGAGGCTGTGGCAGTGCTGCCGGCAGCGGGTGGCAGGCAGTGGGGCTGTGCTGCCGTGAAGGGCTTTTTGTTCACCGTCAGTTGCTGTTATAAATCAAACCAGGCAGCCCGACCCCCGGGCCAGTGCTGCCCCACGGCAGGGAGGGGACCGGCGCCCAGCCGCCCGCAGAACAGCCCCACCGTGTCCCAGCCTGCGCCCAGTATCGCCCTGGCCCGGCAGGGATGCTTGGCGTGGCACAGGGTGAGGTGCCAGCACTGGTCCCCTTGCCCTGCTCCCACCTGGCACCGTACCCAGCACTGGGGGGACCTGGTTGGGGTATGGGGGGGTCTCTCCATGCCCATCCCAGGCTGTGGCTCCCACAGGGTCCCCTGAGGCCCAGCTCTCCCCCGACATTCCCGGCACTGGGAATGGCCTTTTCTCTCTGTTTTTAATTTGGTTTCGGTTCGAATCAAGCTGAACCCAACATGTTTGTGTGCTTCCGGCACGCTGCGAGCTCTGCAGAGGCGGCTGCTGCTCCGTGAAATTGATGTTCTTGTCCGCTTCACGCGCCGGCAGGAATGAACAGCTGCCACGGGCTGCCAGCCCCGGGGACTGCTCCGTGTGCCCCTGCGCCCCAGAGGGGACCTGCACCCCAGGGTGGGGACCAGCACCCCAGATGGGGAGCAGCATGGGGTGGACGGTGCTATGGGATATGGTAGCACCAACCAGACCTTGTAGTGAAACTGAGTCATGCTGGAAGTTGCTGGTTTTGCACACTGGAGCAGCATGGACAAAGCTGTGCCCTGGCCCGGGCAGCATGGCCTTACAGGATGGGGGGTGACAGTGACAGCCACACCCTGCTCACGGGACCCGAGGACCCACGCCGGGCATGGGCAAGGAAGGCTGCGCGCGGGGCTCACCACGGCCCCGGCAGATCTTGCTGGAAAGCAGAAAGATGGCGACTCAGTGATACGGCGAGGGAGAGCAGCTCTGGGGCCGGATCCTGACCGTGTCCTGGGGGCACCCCCTGTCCCCTCTTACTGGCAGCAGGGTGCTCAGGGCAAGGTGTGCCTGGGGACCATGCCGGCTCCAAGGGTCTGAGGCCAGGCTTCCTCCCGCGCCCAGGGGTCCCGTGTGGGCAGGCAGGCAGGTGGGCAACAGGGCCTGGGCACGGTGGGGTCTGCCCACCCTGGTGCAGGCAGCAGCTCCGGGAAAGCGAAGGCAAAGTGTTTATGGGTCAGATTAGGGCCGCTCCAACCCCGGCTGGCGGCCTCGCGGTGTTTTACGACGCTGCGTTATGGGCTCCTAATGAGGGTCACAGCCGCTTTATGGCACCGGCAGCGATAACGCTGCATCTAATTGCAGCACAATTAGCGAGCGGGCTGCCGGGCACCCAGCAACGCGCAGCACCCAGCCCGCGCCAAGGCCACCCACCGGCGTGGGTACTGCTGCCGTGGAGCCCTCGGCATCTCCGGGGCCGGGGTGCGTCCCTGCTCCCGGCAATCGGGGTGCCACGGGNCAGCGGCGGCCTCGCCACCGGCTGCGCTGCTGCGGGCACGTGGGGTCTGCCCGGGGGGCGGTGGGGGGGAGCAGCCCCGGGTGCTCCGCAGCCCCACGCGTTCCCCACCCGCGGGGCGATGCTGCGGCGGCGG
>VZTL01021104.1:0-23022 GCA_013400535.1 Scopus umbretta
TCAGCTGCCTACCGGGTTAAACCGCAACTTATTAAAAAAAGGGAAAAAAAGGGTGAAGTAAAGTAAAACTCTGGTTGATTAGACTCTCTGAAGAATACTTGGGATCAGAAAAAAAAAAAAAAAAAAAAAAAGCAATGGAGAATGGAGAAACAGAGCAGAAAGGGTATCAGAAGATAAAAAAATAGCATTGTTTCTGATGGTCCTGATGTATTTGGTGTTTTTATTGATTCCAGGAATGACTGATTTGCAGCTGCTAAGCCAATCTTGCAGTTGGGTTGGGGGCTCCAAATTGTGTTTACACCAGATGGTAAAAAAGTTCTCTAATGGGAAATTTGGTCAGCACTGAGAGCAAAGCATGTGACAGGAAACTATTGATAGGTATAAATGTTACAAGTTACCATTCAAAAGAATGTACCTGGTCTAGAGTAAGTCTTACTGGTGATAGTCATTGTACATTTACAAGGATCTCAGAGAAGATGGTTGAAGTCCTGGATTGTGTTGGGCAAAAGTTCATGTTGCACAGTGCTGTTCAGAAGCGAGGCAGCAGACGCAGAAAATCTCAGAAGTGGTTGATACCACAAAATCTAAAACACAGAAGAAAAGAGACTTTGTGCAGGAAAAAGTGACAAATTCAAAGTTGGCATTACAAAAAACAACATATGGAGCTTTATACACTATGGCAAACACCATAAACTGAGGCATGGGCTGGCATTTGGAAAAATTTTAATATAGTTTGATTATTGTTGTTGCTTTTGGCTGGGGATCTGTTTGAGAGCCTCTTCTGGGAGCCAGCTGGGACTTATTACTGTATGGAGCAGTATATGCTCAGTAGTGCAGGGCAGCTAGACCCAGAACACTTGTGGAGCAGACCTCTTCCAGGCTCCCTGGCTTGGAGGGGCTGCTGGATTTCCTGTGGTAGAAATCACAGAAGGATTCCCAATCTGAAATTGCTGTACCTTGACTGAAGAGTGTTAGGATTTGTCCACACACCGCCATCCTCACCTTCAATAAATCAATTGAAGGAGCTGTGTTAAGATCAGACAGCAAGTTCTTATCGACACGGTCCCTTTTTTGTTGGGCTTTTTTGTGTTTTTGGTTTTTTTTTTGTCAGTATCATCAATAAGCTTTTCAATTAGTGTCAACTGAGGTAGGGGGCCCTGTGATGTTGAAAGGTAATTTTTACTACAATTTTGATGACAATAATGTCCTTTTAGCTTCTAATGTGCTTTTATTTAAAATTAACTCTTAAAATTTCCTGAACTTGCTAAAATAAAAAAAATGCTCTAGATTTGTAAATAGTCTTCAAAATTTGTAATACTACAACACATGCTAAACATGTAATTCATCCAGTGATATCAAAAGGACTGTTCTTACGCTGAGAGATATACACATCTGCAAGGTCAAGACCTTATTGTGTATTGTCATAACTATGGAGTAATGCATAGGTGGGTGCTGGGACGGACTTACTAGTGAGCTGAAAAATATATTCCTTTCCGGGGTCAGGTTCAAAAAGTAGTAACAAATTCAATTCATCATCTTTCCTGGGTCAGCAAAACCTGGTTGAACCTAGGCTTTCTGTTCAAGATTGATGGCATTTTCTTCTTTGTAACAATGGAAATATCAGAAAAAGGCTAATGCCTTCCATAGTAAAGTAATAATAGTCATGATGAGCTAAACATACTCATCAGGTTATGATTACCTTTTTTACTTTCTGACCCACAGGAGATAATCACCACCTCTCTCCATGATCATGTCCTACCATCACTCCTTTACTGCCTGCAACTTTTTCTCTCAGGTCTTTACTGTTTAACAGTCAAGTTACACTCAGAGTCTTGTTCTCTATTTGTGCTTAGCTTTACCAAATTCTTCTGCTATTTCAGACCTGAGCAAGTATTTCATAGAATCATAGAATGCTTTGGGTTGGAAGGGACCTTTAGAGGTCATCTAGCCCAACCCCCCCCTGCAGTAAGCAAGGACATCTTCAGCTAGATCCGGTTGCTCAGAGCCTCATCCAACCTGACCTTAAATGCTTCCAGGGATGGGGCTTCCCCTGCCTCTCTGGGCAACCCATTCCAGTGTTTCACCACCCTCATTGTAAAAAATGTCTTCCTTATACCCAATCTAAATCTACACTCCTTTAGTTTAAAAACATGACCTCCTGTCCTATCGCAACAGGCCCTACTAAAAGTCCCCATCTTTGTTGTAAGCTTCCTTTAAGTACTGAAAGGCTGCAATAAGGTCTCACCGCAGTCTGCTCTTCTCCAGGCTGAACAACCCCAACTCTCTCAGCCTGTCCTCACAGGAGAGGTGCTCTGGCCCTTGGATCATTTTTGTGGCCCTCTTCTGGATCCACTCCAACAGTTCTGTGTCCTTCTTGTGCTGAGGGCTCCAGAGCTGGATGCAGTACTCCAGGCGGGGTCTCACCAGAGCAGAGTAGAGGGGCAGAATCACCTCCCTCGACCTGCTGGCCATGCTTCTTTTGATGCAGCCCGGGATATGGTCAGCCTTCTGGGCTGCAAAGGCACATTGCTGGCTCATGTCCAGCTTTTCATCCACCAGTACCCCCANGGTAGTTCTCAGGGTCTTTCTCCTTTCTTTCCTTTTTAAAAATGGGCACAATGTTTCCCTTCTTCCAGTCACCAGGGACTTCCCCTGACTGCCATGACTTTTCAAATATTATGGAGCGTGGCTTGGCAACTACATCAGGAAATTCTGTCAGGACTCTGGGATGCATCTCATCAGGTCCCATAGACTTGTGTATGTTCAGGTTCCTCAGGTGATCATGAATCTGATCTTCCCTTACAGTGGGACGGGCTTTACCCCTCTGGTCCCTATCTTGTGGTCCATCAACTCAGGAGGGGCGAGTGCCTGAAAATTTGTGTGCCTGAAAGCTTGTTTTCTAAATGATGTAAATTTACTTAATAAAGATATTGCTAGTCTTTGCAAATTATGTGTTTCCAGCAAAACAGCATCTTCAACCAGTTCATCTGAAGTACTCTGAATTTTATAATGTATTCCAAACTTACGTATAACACAAAAAATTCTACAGTGAATTTTGTAGGATCATTATAGGGTGATTTTTTCCTACCATGCTGAATTATTGAAGCTCATAAGTATGTGCGCACAATACATCTTCTCTGACTTTAAGACTTGTAAATTACTTTTGTCAGTTAGATTTCTGTTTCAAGCTGTTAAATTCGCATTGAGAAGTGAAATTCTTTGTTAGCAGAGTTATTGACCCAAACTGAAGTCACTAAATGGAGTATGATTTGATAAAACTGACATCTTGTTAACATTTCTCTGTCCCTCAATAAAACCCTCAGTAAATCAGAGCTGCAACACTAAAATACTCTGTATACTCTAGTTTTATGCTCTCTGTGAACTAGCCAAAACAGAAAACTATAAATATCTTATAAGGAAATCTGATTTTTTTTGGTCCCATTTTCCCACAGAAAGTTTCTCTGGCATATTTCCCCTGTTGTATTTACAACTGCAGTATTCTAGCTCTTTCAAGATCTGTGAAATAGATCAGATATGAAGAAGTCAGATATCTACGTCTGCTTCAAATACACAGTCTGTGAGAGCACTCCTATTAACTTCCTACATTGCCATGGGGAAGCATTTATATTTTACCTTGTTTAGTCAAGGTACAAACATATCTTAGATAAAGAACAGAAGGGTGGAGGGAAATAATGTCAACAAAAAGTGCCCAAAAGATTTACATAAACTGTCATTTGAGCTTCTGTAGCATGCAGATGTAACTGCTACGGATAACAGAAATACCTGTCATTTTAGCTTTCAACACATCTTCACAATTTTACCCAGTTGCCCTTTGGGTGCCCCTTTTTCTTTGGTTCTTTGACTGGTCTTGCCTTACTACCTTTCACAGGCAAAGTTGATGGCTATGATCATTCCTTTCTACTCACTTCACATATTCATTCTGACTCAACTTTTTCTCTGACTCACAATCTGTTTCTATTTCCATAATTATGAGTGCATGTGAAACATCCTGGGCTAATGCGAAATGGCACAGACATCAAAATGTGTTATTCATACCTATGTGAGTAATTCCCCCTCATTCTTTGGTACAAGTGTATTGACTTGATAGCACCTTCATTTCCTGTCTCTTTCCATTTATTCAATCACTTGGTGAACCTTCTTCCACAGTAATGAGGATGATTCCTCTTTCATTCTTATGTCAGAATGAAACCCCGTCAACATACCAGGATTATACCTTCAGCCAACTTAAAAAAAATTATCTAGAAAAAGAGAAAAAAAAAAGTTTAGGAGTTCTGATAAACGATCAATCATCATAGGGAACCAAATAACTAATTCTACATATAGTCTGCTGAAAGTGCAGGAGTTCCTGTTCTTAGTGTAAAAAAGCTCATCAAGGAATTCAGCATAATTTAGAAGTCACATGTGCATTTTTGGCCTCTGCCAAAACCTTTCTGTAAATCATGTGTGGAAGACATCAGAGCTAAATAATGACATATATATCTGGAACTAATTGGTTTTCTTAGGCTGCAGGTCTGGTGCATCTTGAAGCACACATTTTAGTGATAATATATGCTACTGTTAAACAGAGGTCAGTAGCTGACCTGTAGGTGTTGCAACTGCTTGAAATAATGGAGATTTGTGGTGACAAATCTACTGTACATGTGAAATCTACTGCATAGATTCTCCTCATGGACTTATCATATTATCTGCTATGTAAGATGTAAAATTGCAGGGGAAAGTTTGAGTAAACTGTATGAAACTCCTGAGGTATCTCCAAAATCTATAAAACAAGCAGAAAGTGTTAGAGGAAGGAGTATACTTTTCTATGTTAACATTTGTGAGCACAGGGCTCCAGGAAAGAGAGCTACAAAATAACTGTGACATTATCAATTACTTTAAAAATTACATTAGGGTAACAAGTTGGTTGGTTGTTTTTCTTTACTGGAACATTGTCTCATATAAATATGAAAAACATGGAGATTTCTACTTATAACAATACTCTACTAATACTACTTTTATAGATAGATATTAGTTGACAAGTGTGACCTTTTAGATACCTTCTAGGAGGTCATGGACTTGGTGATTATTGTGGAACTACAGAGTTAACTCTTCCTGGAGCTCTTCCTGGGTCTCCAGAAATCTGGCAACATCTCTAATTCAATTGCTTGATTTTTAATGAAGAATATTGGTAAGATATGCTGTGTAATCTACAATGTTGATACACACAAACTACCTTCATCACATGCAGTAACTCTGGTTCTTACCACAGATGACATCCAGGTGGGAACAAAGAAATCCTGACATGAATGAAAGATCTGTTGTTCAGCCTGTTGTAAAAACAACATAGCTCGTCTCTGCCAAACATCTGATGGAGAAGGATGTAAATCTTAAAATGTAATTTTAAATACCCAGTTAGTCAGAATTAGAGAATAATCTGGAGTTGGGTAGCATGATAAGTGCAGAGGTTTTATTTTATTTCAATCTTTTTGCTCTTCGCTATCTTGCCAGGGACAAAAACATCTTATATTCTGAAGAGGCTTCCCTGTAGTCACTGCAGCATCAGACGGAGCACAGACTCCAGAAGTGTTGCTCGTAGGAGGGTTGAGTCCATTTGGACACGTTAGAGATGACACATCTGGTAAATGGGTGTGATGCTCTGGTTTTCCAGCTCCAAGTGGGTGGATCATAGAGTGTCACTCTTGGGTATAGTGGTGGAGGCGGGGGAAGAAAGCCCAAAAAGAACTTGATTGGGCCAGGGTGAAACCTCATTCCTTCACTGTAATGTTGAAAAAGTGACATTGCAATGCAAATATTATAGCAAGACATGATTTTGGCTTGGTTATTTCCATCCTCACATGTTCTATTGCAAAACATTTATTTTCTGGAAGTTTGGGGTTTTTTTGTTTCTTTGTTTGCTTTCTAAACCACTGTTGTTATTAACAGTAATTACCATTCACTGCAGTAGAGTATTTTGTTTTGCTCAAAATTAATACTAAGCAAGAGATGATCAGACTTTTTTCTCTCTCCATTTTTACCTACTGGCATGCCCCTTCCAATCTGCCATTTGCCAAACCTACTTTCTTTTCCAACAGCTGCACAATCTGTACAGACAGAAATGTTTGTTTTAAGACTGCTGTTGTTTAAGCTGGCCATGCACTAGTAACTGACAGCCACTTGCTTTTTCAGAAAATGTTTTAAATAACAGGTATCAGTGAACATAGATACAATTAGTACTTCAGTATAGTGGGCACTCTATCACATTTCCAACTAATTTTCTGGATTATCTGAACAACCTGGAGATCAAAGTTTAAAACTTGCCATTTTTTTATGCAAGATATTACATTTTGTAGGAGAACAATGTGAGATATGAGCTGCTTATGCTGGTGACTGAAGACATAGGAAGTACTTGAACATTCCAATTATATTCTGACTCACTGAAACTTGTACACTCTCTTTGGACCTCCTAATCCATTCAGTAAAAAGAGTAGAGGTTATAGATATCTGGGTAATTGAACTGAACTCAAATACTTCATCTGGCTTCAGTAACATTTCTTGCATTTCTCACTCTGGAGTTTCAATTTCCTTGTTCTGAAATCATCTTGCTGGAAAAAAACCCCAAACAAACCAACAAAAAAACCGAACTGTGAGAGCTAGGTTAAACAGATTCTCCTAGTTGCGTTTTTTGCTACGTATTAAGGTTGACATTTGAGTGCGCAAAGCAAAAAAAAATTGGAGGGAGGTACTGCTGATGCCTGTGCATCCCCTCATGCCCTTTCCCTGGGAACCCCCAGGGGCCTCGAGCCCTGGCTTCCCCAGATGTCGGCATCTGCTCCTCCACCCATGACCTCGGTGGTCCTTGGCCGCCCTCCATGGTGCTGGCCCATGGCCTCTCCCTGCACTGCCTGGACCCTTGCACTCCCTCCTGCGGCCCCGAGGCAGCTCCTGGGAGTTGTCGGTGCTCGGCCAACCCATGGGGCACTTAGGTCTCTGCTGCTTGGAGTAAAGCTTTCCATCCCACTGGGGCTGTTTGCTTACACGTCCCTTTCAGGAGGCAGGTGCAGGGGCATGACAGCCTTCCTGAGCGGTCTTTTTATAGCATTTAGTACAGGGTTTATACTGTCACAATCTTCTTTTGGACTCTGGGATACAGAGAGCTTCATACAATAAATGTAAACTAATGCTCCATGCTGCATGTGGGGTGAAACCTGGCTCCAGACAGAAGCTCCACCAAAGTGCTGGTGGTGGAAAGTGGGCTGGCTTCTGACATTAACCAGGGTGTTGGTCATTTCTCCCTCTTTCAATATTTTCTTTAATGTTTGATAACATCAAGTAGAGTGCAGAAGACAAGTGGTGCCAGTGACTTTGCACAAGAGTTGGGTAGCCAATTCCCAGAGGGACTTAATCACTGCTTTTTGCTCAGCGATGATGACCGAGTTTGAGTGACTGCATGGGCGGTAAATTTAAGCCCTAGTGTCCTCTTACTGCAGCTCTGATGTCTTTATTCTTGCTGGCTTGAAGACAAACCCTCATATGGAGAAGGTCACTGACAAATTCACTGCTTTAAAAGGGCAGAAATACTGCTGTTTGCTATAAACATGTTGTTAAAATGTGAGATCAATGTTTGGGAGGATAGCAATTATAGAAGGACCATGTGAGAAATGATCTCAGTCAATGGATAACAGCTCAGAAAACGACCAGAAAACTTTTGCCTTAATTTAAGACAAAACTTAACTTAAATCCGTGTCAGTTTATAAAGATATAAAAAAGCTGACACTGGCAGAAATTGTACATTGAAACAGAAAAAAATATTTCTGTGGAAATATCCTTAAAAATGTTTGTTGTAGTACTGAAATTCCTTAGTAAGATGGAGATTACTAGGAAAGATTCCTGGACATAGCTCAAGTCTTTGCAGACAGATACTATCGGTCATAAGAGAAAAACATAGCTGCTCTGAAAGAGCAGAGTGACATTTTGATTGAAAATGCCATTATATTAGAAGCTCGTGTGGCTTCCAGACCCCTTTGCTCAGTATTCACTGAGGGCATGCATTTAAGTATACATTCCTTTGGAAGCTACTAACATTGCATAAGGCACATTGCAGCTTTCCTGCCCAGAAGAACTACTTGAAAAGTATGTTTCGTCTTCTGGGAACAGTCATCTCACAGTATCATTGCCTACATTTGGCAAAAGGTTTTGAAAGATGCTCTCTGACTATCCTGTTACGTGGGTTTCTCAAGTTCAGATCATAGTTGTCACTAGACATCTCTGTCTCAAAGACACAGTGGCTTGCTTCTCATCATTTTACTTCTTTTTGTTCCACTCCTACCACTTCCAACAAAAACTTTAATCAAGTGAAAGAAGAGTTCATTAGTTTAGGAATTCATTTATGTGTAAGCATGCTCTTGTAAGCTCTTAAATTACTCAGTGTAGTAGACTGTCAAGATAATGTACACATGCGAGAAATCAGAGACCTGTCATAGTGCATCTCTGATTACAGCTATAATTTCCTCATTTGAAGGAACATGTGAGAGATATATGTTTTACAAGTTGTATACTTAAAAATCTGAACAGTCTTTTGGGCTATGGATTCCTTACTGTACAGCTTGTATATTCCAGTGAAGCATTTGTATTCCAGGTACACTGCTTTTGATCGTTTTAAATTCTTCTTCCTCCTGTTTCACTTCACCTCTGCCCATCTCACCAAAGACAGCATCCATCACATCATATATGCATGTATTCCTGTACTGTTCCCTTTACTACACTTTGTCTTTCATGGCAGACATTCAGTCTCGGGAGACTTGCTTTCATTGCTTTCATATTTTGAACGGCTTGAAAGGAGAGATGGCTGAAAGAAGAAGGGTCAACAAGCTAGATTTGAAATGATAAATAGACTGGTTGCTGGCATGCTGGAGTATCCAGCATTTTTTGACATCCTGTACGTTTTCCTTCTCACTGGTGCTTCTTTATTTCAGATATAAGCTTGCAAGGATCTTTAGTATTAATGAAGATCAGATACTGAATCTATTTGGAAAAAACGCAGTGTGCTTGTGCTGCATCTGTTATCCAAAGTAAAAACTGAAGTAAGAATTTTAATAGAGAGCATATGGATATTTTTGAATCTACAGGATAGCAAATCTCACTTTTCAGTGCAAATGAGTCAAAGCTACTGTTACTACCTACACTGGCTGATAAGAGCATTAGGTTGTTAAGGTCCGTGGAAAGCAACTGTCATCCAATACAGAAAACTAAGGATTGCCTCCTAATCTTGATGGTGATGTAGGTTTGGTACAAAAATAATTTGCTTTGTGTATGCTGGAGTAGGAATAAAGAAGAAATCAATACCAAAGAATATTGAATAATTCAGCAGTAGGGTAATATTTGTCAACTAATATTTGGTGCCAAACACAGGAACTCACATGGTAAAATGTGTAATTACAAAGGAGAAAGAGAAATTTTAACCAGATGGTTATAAGAAGGAAGACTACTGAACTGAAAAAGAAAACAGGTTGAATTGAATGGATGTGAGCAGAGGCACACATCTTCCTCCAGCTGTAGTCTATAATGTAGGTAGAAACCACATACTGATGGAAGACCTGATATCTAATTAAGCAAGCCCACATAAAAGTGAAGCAAAGAACCATCACCCACTCTGGAAATGCTCTTTGTGAGCACTTATTTTCAGATAAGAACACCACTGCCCATACTCAGTTTACTCCCTGGTTTTGGTATTTGAATGTTGGAGAAGTAGAGTTGGAAAGAAACTATCCCTGGTTCTGAAATCACATTAGCCTTGGTAACACATCTGAAAGTTTTAAATGAAAATTTTCCTCTGATCAATGGAGAAAAGCCATTGATCAAAGTGTCTGACATAACGTATTCATATTTTCAATGATCCTTTCTCAGCATTATCCACAGATCTTGCACATGACACAGTGTAGAATATTGCATAGTTTTGCTTCTCTGGTAAAGAAGTAAAAAAAGATGTTTCTTCCAGAATACACTGGAGTTATTTTGTCCAAGCAAAAATTTTATCAAACAGTATTTTGAAAAATGGATAGAGCATGCACAGACTCTGAAGGGTCACCATGCTTTGCCATAGTTACAGCCAACAGAGAATTGAATTCCTGAAGTGAGGGGAAGTCTCCAGGGGACTTGTCTTGAAATGAGCTGTCAGACTCTTAAAATTTAGGTTTTACTGTCTTACCGAAACAACTAGAAAGAATTCTGAGTTCCCCTGATCATCTGACTTATACTAATGACAAAGTGTGAAAGAAGAATTCTAAATCACAAATATTTTGATTTTTCTTTGAGTTGATAAGTGATCCCTCAAAAGCTATTTCTGTTACTGATTAACACATTCTTATCCAAACTGAACTTCCCTGAGAGTGTTTTTGTATTTTATAATCTTGATAGTGTCTATGCCTTACCTTGACTACTATGTTGTGACCACAAAAGTGGTATGCCAAGGAGACAGGCCCTTTTTTAATACTAGTCAACTTCTGTAACACACTAAAAAGCCAGAAGGAAGCCAGCTGAATCCTCAGCTTGTTAGGATTTGAAATTCCCCTAGAATAGTACCTCCTCGCTGACAGGCAGCTGCGTTGTGTAGCCATCATTTGGAAATGTTTCTCCAACCTCAGTGCCAAATATGAGACAGTAATTTAATTTCAAACCCAGAAATGCCAATCTCAGTGTGTAGACATTCAGATCAAAGTAATGGCACAGCCCTCGACAATCTGAGACACTAATGCTCTTTCTAAGAATAATGATATTTCCAAGAATATATAACACATAATTAGAGAAACTGAACCTGAAGTACTTGGATGAGGAGTGTAGGTAATCTCTCCATGTAGATAGTGAGAATCAATTAAGTTCTCTCCCCCAGCAGTGGTTTCTCTCTCCCAACCATCGCCTCTGCCTTTGCTTATTAACTTTCCTTCAGGACTGTTGACTGCAGGAGGTGGGGAAGCTATAGCATGTCCAGAAGAAAATCTCCTTTGCAGCCACTCCTGGCACCCTGTTTTCCCTTAAATGCTTCATATATGAAATGAGTAGAAGGGGTGAAAACAAAAGGGATACTGTATTTGTTGTTGGGTAATTGCTTGCTTCCCTTAACAATCCTGGACTGGGAGTCATCTGGAGGGATAAATGATTGTATCCATGCAAGGCTCGGTTTAGGACAGAGGGGAAGCTGGGAAGACAGAAGATAAAGGAATATGAGCTAAGGAAATTGGTGTCCTGCTCATGAATGACATGTAAGAGGGCAGAATTTACCACATCTCTCACTTAAAGGAAATTATTATGTAGCACCAAATTTAAGGGCCAGAAGAAACAAACAGAAAAGAAACAGTAAACAAAAGCAGAAAATGTGTTCTCAGCCATGTCTTACTTGTACTGCCATGCATATAAATACAGTAAATGTGTTGACATGTATTGCAAATATAACCTCATTACTGTGGAAGGAGACAGTGGGAAAAAAATCAGTCAAAAAGATCAAACTCCATGAAAGACAGAGCTAAAACCACTCCTACAGAGTGACAGTAAAGGTGTAAGAATAGATGAGTATAAATATTCCATAGCTCTCTTCAAGGAAATGGAGGGGGAAGCATGTGTAAAAATAATGAAACCAGCCAATATTTCACAGCCACAGCTTCTGGGTTGCTCTTTTTTTACATGTATCTAAATTACAATGCTGCAGCATCTCTTCCTTGCCTGCACAACAGGCTGCTTCCAGATGGGTGACTTGTGTAATGCCGTACGAGACACCAAGTCAAGGTCCCAGACTTGCAGAGGAAATACAAGAATAAACTGAGACCAGGAGAGGAGAGGAAGCATGAGGGTAGCCAAGAATATCCGCTCTCTTGCTAAGATCCTCAGCCCCTCATTGCTTCCTGACCCTTATTACAAGTGACAGGGGCAAAAGACAGGAAAGTATGATGGACTCCATTGAAGTCACACACTTTGAACTGCTTAAGCAAATTTTCTCTTCTTCCTATGCCAATAACACTATAATAGTGCAACTCTTCTACAATATGAGGTATCCTTCCCAATATTTTTTTTGGTTAAACCTGTTTCTTATTTTCTTTCCTCTTATTCCTGCCCTTTTGCATACTTCGTGACTTCACTTCTCTGTTCTTTCTGCCTCCTTCTTTCCCTAAAACCTTTGTCCTTGATGTATGACTCCAGTCTCCCCTCTGTTTCTATCTTCCACTCCTTTGTCTCTGTTGGAAGCTTTTCAGTGTGAGGAGGGAAGGATGGAAGGATGTTGTTGTGAATGCACCTTCATGTCCTCTTTTTTCTCCACTGGGTGCAACGATGCTTTTTACCGACAGCTGCCCAACTGTGGTAGTTTTGATGCCTCCTCATTCTTTATTCAAAGAGGTGAGAACTCATGCGCAGCTCAGTGCCAGTGCTGTGGTAGCTGACTAAAATACTGACTAAATACTGACAAAAAAGTCATGCAGTCTGAAACCACTTCTGAATGATCTACCCTCTTGGCTATGCTCCTGCATCACTGTTTTCAACAGAAAGCATAGTACTTAAATGCCTGTGATCGGAAATCATGGAATTTTATATAACGTTATATATTATATATATAATATTATATAATATAATTTTATATTATATAATATCTATAAAAATAGAGTGAATCAGGGAATCCTGTAGAGTGATCATTTCCTTCAGTCTCTGTTTTCTTGCTGACACTTCTTAAGCCATTCACAACAAGCAAGCAAACTGGAACATATAACTTATATGGAGAGAGGCAAGAAAAAAAATTTTCTGCACCTTGAATCTTTCGTTTGAGCTCTGTCCCATCTGTCAATGTCTCTTTGATGTGCAAATACAAAAGCCTGCAATTTCCTTGACCTTAAACAATTATTATATTCACTCTCTTAGCTATAGTAATAGAAGTTCCTACTTGCTGATACAAGGAAACACATATTTAGCACATAATAAGTCAGGACCTCTACAATATTTGCAGTGTCCATGTCTTCCAAGATCTCATTCTCTGTCCTATGAGTGTGTCTCAGATTCCACGTTCAGTGTTTATGACTGTGTTTATGACTCAATGTTTATGACATATGCTTGTTCAAACAAGTTTATCCTATCAGTCTATTCAAGGTCTGCAGAGAGACATCAGCTTGTGTAACTGCTACATTCCGTCATTATTTTCCACTATTTATATGGAAATATTCATATTGCCAACACTGATTTTATGTCCTTTCTCTGGGTCTGCAAGATGCTGAATCTTTACACCCGCTGAAATAATCTATTTATCGATTTTGTGTGTCCCTAATCAATCTAATCATCATCTTTTAATTCCCTTAATATGACGCATTTTACTGGAATTCAAGTCACATGCAATGGAGTGTATATTCAGGTGTGAACTGCCAACATTTCTTATAATCTACCATTTGATATAAATAAAAGCCTCGTTTCCCAAAGTGATCAGTCATGTACCACCAGGCTTTGTCCTATCATCTGGCACCATAATAACTCTGTGCCTTTGACATGAAATAGTTTTCCATTTGCGAGTTCCTAAATGGACAGGATGAAATCTCTGGCTCAAATCCCTCCATTTATACTAGAGAAACTTTCTAGGATGAGGACAGGTGCTCCTCACTCAAGTAAGCGATTCCTTTCAAATCAGTGTGACACCCAGGAAAACAGAAGCTTTCAGGCAAAGGCAATGGGCTGTGGTCAGCTGTAATAGCAGCTTACTTATTTATAGTACTTTTCATACAGAAGAATTCTGAACACAAGCATGAAGGCAAAATTAAGAAAGTACAAAGTAAGAGCAAAACATTGATTGAGTAGTGGAGACGCCAGCCTGTGTCACATGAATGAGGGGCAGCCCTAATTATAAATGTATTTGCTTTTATTGTCATGTTTCAGAACTTTAATGATCATCTAATGTATTTTTTATGGGATGAATATATTTCTTCCAAAACCTCAGGAGCTGATCATGTGCAGCTGCTTTTAATTTCAGTGGGAGTTGTAAAAGCTCATTACCCTATAGATTTGTCCTTCAAATGTACTTAATTAAATATATAAAGAAGATATCCAGAAAGCCTGAAGTGGCTGAGGCATAGCTAGCACCAAACAATCTTTCCTTCTCTTTTTATCCTAGGAATAGTCATGAGCTGGGTCAATTATCATTTTGAATTGAACTAATTGCACAACTTCCTTGGTTTAAGTGGGCTGCAGTAGGCTCTGAGTATTACAGCATCGTGTGTCCCACTTTCGTGTCTCCCGCAATGATCCTTTGCTTACACAGTGACAGGGAGGCAACGTCACTGCTGCAGCTATTTCAGCATTAGCTCATAACAGGCAAATGGTAACAGAGTATTTGTGGCAGCTTCACAAGTTCTTTGAACCACCTTTATCCCAGTACATGAAAATCGCCTGAATCTTCAGCTCACAAAGTACTAATCCATCCTGTACCTCACATTTTAAAGACATTGCATAATTCTCTGGCATCCACCCACAAAAACTCTCCTTTGAAGAAATCCTTTGTGGAATGGCAACATTCAGGAGCAGGGCTTACAGGAGTCAAAGTGACCAGCTCCTCTGGAGTTCTCTAATGTTGCCCCAACAATAAATGCTGGGATAATTATTATTTTGTAGTCACGGAGAGCTTTGTAAGGTTTCAGTAATAGAAATGAAAACACAGTGTCCCTGCCCCAAATAACTTGCTTCAATTGCAATGCCATGAAGGAGGACGGGTAACAAACCAGAATAGAACAAGGAGATTTTGGGAGGAAGCACACACTAATTTTGACAAAGTTATGCATGTACTGAGGAAGCATGAAGCCATCTTCGGAAGATCATCTAATTACTTAGCAAAGGCCTTGCATAGCAGGGGACGGAGAGAAGAAAAAGATTTTTAGGAAATCTGTAAAAGCAGGATTCTTTTTTTTTTCTTGCAATTTTCTTGAGGGCTTTAAAGAAAAGTGGATCAATGAGGAAAAACATGACTGAGCAGAGCAGCACATCATCTTGTACGGGATGATCATGGGGCAATCTGCATGGGGCAGAGCATGGAAGAAATGGGTTGACAGGGGAGCTGCATCTCTGTGTGTGGGTCTTGCTGGTGCGGCAGCAGGCTTGCCTGGGGTGGGCATTTCCTGGGCTCGGGGTTTCCGAGGCAGTCACGAACAGACGAAATGGCACAGCAGGACAAAGACGTCGTGAAGATGTGAGGATTATTACAGTGAGAGAGCGGAGGAAGTCATAAGACTTAAGGTGAAGGGTATCGCAGAGGGGAGAGAAAATTAGGGTATTGCAGTAGCACGTCACTTATAACGTGGTAGCTTCCAGTCTAGTTGGACATCTGTACCTAGCTGCCCAAACTTGACCATGTTTTTCTTAATTTACTTTTTCTGTTCTTGTGGGACTTGCCTTGATTCTCTTCCTTCCCATCACCTTTAAAGTAATGCTGCAAGAGCATTTTCATTCTGCACATGATGTGAGACAAGGAAGTCTTCCTGATTTTCTTTTTTCCTGCCTAATTTGCTGTCTGTAAACCTCACCTGAAAAAATGATCTCTAGTTCTTTACCCCACCACTTAATTTTTCCTTCACCTGTTGTTAATTTTATCAATAACATTTTGGTGTCAAGCTCACTGAAAACCATTTTCAAGAGACAATACAGAAAACACAGCATTTTGTTTCATCTAGTATTTATTCAATGGAGTCTGATTTCCGTTTGCCAGGAAGTAGCTGTCTCAGAAGACTGCTGCTTAATACATAACGATCGAGACATAAAAATAAAATAAAAACATGTATTTGGATTAAGTAAAATAAAAATATTCATCATAGTCAGAATAAATAGAATTTCTCTCCATAAAGCAATTTTAGCTGCTGCTTAAACTTTACATCAGTCATCTCTCCTTGAAAGGTGTTACTCTGTTACACATACTCCACCTGCTCAGTTTTCTGAGCTTGTGATCTTTCTTTGCTCTCCTTAGGTTTTTCGGTATGAATTCACTTTCAGGTAGAAAGCTCCCTACTTGTTTGTCCCATGCACAGGGAAAAATGTAAGGATTATTTCCTGGGAGATGATAAAAAGCTGTGCAGGTAAGAAAACTGGTTTGTGCGTTGTAAGGTAACCTGAATATCCTTTTCATGACGGAAATGCCAGACACAAATAATTGCCTAAGAGTGCTGTGGTTAATGGTGGATTAGTAAGAGGCACTCAGAGTTGAACTAGCAATGACCTTTTCTCTAGGATGGCAGAGCTGGCAAGATGTCAAAGCCCATTATCCCCACTGGTAAACTAGAGAGAGATACCAAAGCAGACAGACGCTCCCTGTAATGCCTTGTCTAAACTACATTATTGATCTCTGTCAAAATCCTCTTCCTTCCTCTACGTCTAGTCTGCATGAGGTGAAGTTGCATTGAGCAATCCAAGGCACTTCAATTACAAGAAGAGACATATTGACAAAAAAGCCACTTCTAGCTTTTTACCTTAGCTATAGCTTTGATAAAAATCCCACGGGTTAGACTCCATAGCCCAGTGGGTAGATCATGGACACAGACATTGAAAGAGATAAATTCCTGTACATGCAGGCAAAATTCAAAAGCAGAGTCTGAACTGAGATGCCTCCGCTTTTGCTCAGCCTGAGATTCCTATATCTAGACCCAGATTTTTTGCTTCTCTGAGCACTTGAGGTTTCCATTGATCTCCCTCTAAGAGCTAGGAGCCAGCAGCAGTTCTGAAAATCTAGCCCGTGGTGAAATCTTGGACCTGCTGTGGTGAAAGGGAACTTTTCCAAGATTTCATCTGATGTAGCTAATTCTGAGTGCTCAGGAATTAAGTGCTAAAAATGAGATGAATGCATTTCCTGGTGAGAAAAATGGAGAAAACGTTTAGCCACTTCTGTAAAATGTATTACAATCTGTGAAAAGCAGCATCTGGGAGATTAGGAAAAAAAGATTTCCTTTTGCAGTATCAGTGAAATCTCCAAAAACTCAAAATAAGTTTTCCTAAAACTTGCTTTATATGCTTCTGCCTTCATTTAGATTTCAGTTACCTCCCTTGAAACAAAACAGAAGTTGTAAATTTTTTTTTTTCCTTTTTGCTATTTACATAAATGAAAAGGGAAAATACTGAATTAGGGACCAAGGGTAGATCTGCAAGTGCTGTGCTTGTGTCCTCTGTAACTCTGTATTGGCTTGGGGCATGTTCACACCACAAAAATTTTGAATATGATTTTTGGCATGAATTTATGTGGATTAACTGTTACCTACTCCCCTTCTATATACTGCACCCGCCCAGAAGTGATAGTTTTCAGGAGAAATGCTCAGCACTCTGGGCAAGATTTACAAGGGTGACTCTGAAGGCAAAAACCTGCCTCTCACTCCAGGTAGCATCTCTTGATCTGAGTGTGATTCAGAGCACGTTCAGGATTGTGAGATGTATAGCAGCAGCAGAATCAGGATGGCCGCTCCCCATAGACTGGAGCTGCATCCAGCCCAGGGTTTCCTCCTGTGTCCCACTGCCCTCTGCAATCTGGTCGATGTCTCACACTTCTGTTTCCCAGCTTGGCATACGTGCTGACTGATGGGAGAGGACAACAACGCTGCTACAGCAGCTTCCCTGATGCAGGGAGTCGTGCTGCAACACTGTCTGAAAGTTGAGCATCACCATCAATTGCCATGCCTTGGTGTTGGCATGAAGCCATTTGTAACGCACAGGCTGGCCCCTATGGCTGACGGCATGCATGATCTACCGAAAAGGCTAAACCCCGTACTGTTGAAACTGCCATCTAATGAGAGAAATTACTTGTCATATATATTATATACTATATAAGATATATAAAATATACACAATACCAAAATTCACATTTATAACTACAAGACAGTTAACTTCCTAAGATAAAAAATAATTCTGGGGGAAGAAGAAGCCCTGTGAACAACTTCTCTACATATCACAGAGGAATCAATTTCGGACAAGCATAAGAGTACTCCATTAACATTTGCGCAGGTCCTAAGCAGTTACACAAGAATACAGCTCAATGAGATTTTCTGAATGAGTAAATAAGTAATAGGGCTCTTGAGACACATCATTTGCATTCAATAATAACTAGAAAATTCCTTAGTAAAAATGGGCCGCAGGAATCCAGGGATGGGAGTCTGCTCAGAAGATAGTGTTCTGGAGGTGGGCTTTTCAGAGCTGTGTCCTAATTTAAGGGTCTAATTTAAGAAAAGATTAATTATATCCCAGAAATATCTGATTTTTCTCCACTGACTGTAAAAGGGCCTGGAGGTGAGCACTCAGCTGGGGGCATCCGCATTGTACCACTGGGCACAGATGAATCTTACCTTCATACTGTAACAGTTTATTATTGCAATCACCTGATTTTTCTTTATATACCTCATTACTTTATGTTAGCTTCCATCTCCCTGCCACAGTTTCTTATGGTTTTAGCTATCAGGCATTTGGCAGGGCTTTACACTGGATTCTAGTGCACTTTATCTCATGGCACTGATAGCTCCTGTGAGTATGTAAGAGACATGACTAAGCCTCTCCCATTATTCAGGTGAGAAAATGTACAGGCTGTTGTGTTAAGTGCTGCATCAACAGTTAACAATAGATAATTAGATTAATGATGTTCTGTCCTTTTCATCATTTTTTTCTTAAAAAATCCTTTGATGTCTTCTCTCTTTGTTCAACCTTTCCTTTGGGAGAATAGCTGCGCTCCTTTGCCATTTCTGGGCTGGCATTACCCACCAGTCCCTGGCCAAGAGTACCAAGCCAAACACCACATCCAGGTGGTTTCTCTCTGGAGAGGACATGGGTCTTCCACTTGAAGCTCTAGTGAGGAGGGTTAGTCTGGATCTTAGAAAGGTCCAGAATAAAAGCTTGTGTTGTTACCATCTCAAATATAGTCATTTCTCCCAAGATAACCAGTAATACTCTCTACATACTATACTTCATATATCTTATTGCTTCATTACTCAGATGGTATTTGATCCAAGCTAGGGTCAGAAGATTGCTTTGAAGACTAATTGGAGATAAAAGAAGTCTTTTTTTTTTTTTTAAAGACTTTATAGGCTGCTTTTCTGAATATTTCCTTGAGAGAGGAAAAAGTATTTTTATAAGCTATGTTTTCAGAGTAGTTCAGTTGCTTAAGGGTACTAACCAGTGCACATTAATTCACAGTAACATTTTGAAGCTTTAGAACAAGCTGCTCCCTGGATATTTGTGCCCTGGTGAATATTGCATAAAGGAAAATTAATCAGATTTTTTAAAAGATTTTTTTGTACATCCTGACTGCAGCACTTTCACTACATATTACTGGCTGTAAAACAGTTCTCAGAGGTAACTTTACTGCCAAGTGTCTCAAGATTATATTAGCTACCTCAGTGGACTGTTGTGAGAACATTGCTTTTTTAGAAATGTAGCTTTTATCTTGTGGAGGGAACAGTCTAAAAGCTCTAAGTGAATGATCCCCTGCCAGGCATGACTCTAGATTGCTGTGAAGGGTGATTTGGGATAGAAAAGATGGTGAGTAAGATAGGAAAGAGAAGCTGAAGTACATATATCCATTACAAGCTTGTGCTTTCTGTGGAAGACATGATGCTACAGAAACTATGCAAGGACATGGGAAGATATTTCAAGTGCAAATAAACCTTTCAAAGGGAGGATCAGTCCTGTCAAAACTTTCTGATAGTAACTGTGGTGGCATTACAGTATTCTGGAGCTAGAGTAATGCAGGAATGAGGGACAGGGCATGTGGAATATTGCCTGTGCACAGTTATGCTCGCTCTATTCTAGGAAGCCTACCTTCAGCTGGACCAGATCCTGGCTACACTGGGGCCACTTGCTGTATGGCATACAGTGCAAAGGAAGCTGCATTTTGCCTGTGTGGGAAATACCAAAGATGTTACCCTGTAGACTTCTGCTAAGCCCAGTCCTTTCCCTCTCCAGGTTTGAGGTCTTTAAAGAATGTGGTTCTTGGATTTTTAGTTCACCAAGAAAATTATGTGGTCACAGCCCAGTGAGATCAGCAGGATTCTTCTCACCTAATTTATGACGTCTCTGCCTCTGACGTAGATAATCTGCATCTGCTCCACTCACTGTAGTCTCCCTTTGAGTCAATGAGGAGGAATAAACACTTTTAAGACATGAATCATCTGATGCATTTTAGACATTTTCATTAGAGTTGGATCACTCCCACTGTAGCACTGCCTATTTCCTCTCTATTTGATTATAGAGAGAACTTGGATCAGAAATAGATGTCACCATCTAAAGTTAGGTGAAATGAATCCCACACAGACAGCCTGTTGTAGAGATGCTAACTGAATGGGAGATTTGGGTGTATCTTTTTTTTCATGGTGTTCTGAGGAGAAAGCCTTGAAAAGGACTGGGAAGGGAGTGATGACCACGTTCTAGGGAAATCTATATAAGGGACAGAAAATGGAAAATATGAAGCTCAGAAGAGCTGGAAAAGGGGATAAATACTGCATTGAGATGATTACATCTGATAACAAATTATGCAGAACAGTCTAATCTGAAGCTGGCTGCAAAAAGCTGTAGCAGAATCTCATAATACTGAGTAACTGGATAATAAAATGACAAATGAAAATTAATGCTCATATGTGCAAAGTAATGCAAATGGAATAAAAATAATTCAAACTATTCATACATAATAACAAGCTCTAAATTAGATCCTACCATTCAGGAAATACATTTTGGAGCGACTGTGGATGGAAACATCAGCTCAGTGCTAGCAGGAGGTCAAAGGAAAATATGAAACATTAGGAATTACTGAGAAAGGGATGGGGTAAAGACAGAAAATGTTCTTATGTCACTGCATAAATTCATGGTGCTCCCACAGCTTGAGATAGAGAAGGGCTGTAAGGTGATCAAAGATACACATCAGCAAGACAGACGCCAGCTCTTCAGTCTGGAAGAGAGATGGATGAGAAGCTGATATGATAAAAGCCTATAAAACCATAAATGCTTTCAAGAAAGTGAATAGGGAGTGATTACATGCAATTTTTTGTCCATGAGGTTGAATGAAATCAACAGTGGGTTTAAAAAAAACAAAAGGAAACCCTTTTTTACACTATTCAAAGTTGAATCATAGCACTCCTTGTAAAAGAAGGCCAAATGGATAAAAAAGTAGGAATTAGATGAAATCAAATTTATCCAGTTATAGTATCATAGAATAGAATCATAGAATCATTTAGGTTGGAAAAGACCTTTAAGATCATTGAGTCCAAATGTAAACCTAGAACTGCCAAGTCCACCAATAAGCCATGGCCCTAAGCACCACATCCACACATCTTTTAAATACCTCCAGGGATGGGGACACAACCACTTCCCTGGGCAACCTGTTGCAGTGTTTGACAACCCTTTCAGTGAAGAAATTTTTCCTAATATCCAACTAAACCTCCCCTGGTGCATCTTGAGGCCATTTCCTCTTGCCCTATCACTTGTTACTTGGGAGAAAAGACCAACACCCACCTCGCTACACCCTCCTTTCAGGCAGTTGTAGAGCGTGGTAAGGTCTCCCCTCAGCCTCCTTTTCTCCAGGCTAAACAACCCCAGTTCCCTCAGCTGCTCACTTCTCTTGTCCTGCTGGCCACACTATTTCTGGTACAGGTCAGGATACTATTGGCCTTCTTGGACACGTGGGAGTGGTGTATTATGTGTATTAAGGTATGTGTATTAAACATTGTGGTCCAGTACAAATTCCTGAATAATCAGCTCCTGTATCAGCAGACTGCTGGAGAATGTAATTTGTTTGATCACTGCGCGCTTCTGTTATATCATGGTGTACTTATGTTTCTTACACACTTTCCTGAAATACTGGCTAATGAGTGCTGTTGAGTCCATGTTCTGGGCTAAATTGGAATTTAACCTGATGTAGTGTGGCAGTTCATAGTATTCATAGGTGTGAAAAGAGTCTAAGAAATAGCCAGAGAGAAACACCTCAGAGGAGGTGTACACCACAGAAGAAAAAGTAGTCTAAGCTGAGTAGGGGACCATCATTGTCACTCCTGGATAGAAGCCTAGCATAATGGATGGCAGAAGGCCTCCCCTGAGAGGTCACTAAGATATAATAATGTAAATTCTGTCCTGGGAAAACCTCTTAGATTTGAGGCAATGGGTGTAATTTATTGCTCTTTTCAGTTCAGCATTATTGTGAAGGAAGAGATCTTTGGTTTAGTTGAGGTATGGTCTGGGTAAGGTGGCCCTGCTTAAGTATCATATAAAAAACTCAGGACTTGGTTGAAATGGCCTGTACTTTGAGCACCAAGAGCTGAGCAACATGGACTGCTGGTGGTGTAATGCAAAGCAACTGGAGGATTGCTTCCCAAAAAGTAGAAGGACTTTTCTCTCTCTCCCCTCCCACGGTCACTATGTATAGCTCTGGACATTTAAAGGCTGAAATATAGCAGACTCGGACTTACTCTTTTCCTAGAGGTTGGGTCTGTTAAAAAACAATGTAAGAAACACTAGAAATATGAGGACAGCAATGCTGTTTTTTAATAGGATACCAAGGATGTGGATCCATGGTAGCTTAAGGGGAGTTAAGTCGTAATTGTAACTTTTCTCCCTAATTGTGGAAGGAGACAGTGGAAAGGCAGCAGATCTGACTGTGTCCCAAGTTGCTTGTTCCACAAATATTGTTTACATCTTAATGATATAATTAGGACAGCTTAACAATGTGGTTAATTAAAACATCTCAATTCTTCTTTTGTTTACATTTTTGTTTACCCAGCCATGGATTTTTCTTTGCCTGGTATTAGCATGCAGAGTTGGAACTAAGCCTTAACCTCTTCTTACTTCATTCAGGAAATCAATTTGCTTTGCTAACACAAAATGAACGTACGGTTTCAGGCAGCTGCATTCGAGGGTGACTAGTAATAGTCATGACATTACCAAGGTGTCAAAAAGTGTTCTTACTCGCTGACTTATTCTGAAAGGAATAAAGTCCTTTGAAAAGTGTCATACTGAGTCTGCTGATTTGATGGCAGTTTTTGTGGGCTTTGGGATTGGAGGAGT
>VZTL01021104.1:23463-36245 GCA_013400535.1 Scopus umbretta
CAGATTTGGCTTGGTAGCCTGTGGGATGTGATAAACATGGAGTTCCAGCAGCAGTAAGTGTAATTTCAAGAAGCAGACAAAATACATTAAATATACCCTTTTATTTCACAGTTTCATTTTAATTGAGTTCTGCTCACTGTGAACAACAGTCAAGGCCATGTAATATGGTACTTTTGTCTTGTTCAGTGGTAAGGTTTCACCCTTTCTGTTGCAACCCTAACCTAAGAAAAGTGACAGGTGCTTATGGAATCTTACTTTTACACTGCAGCTAGAGCCACCACACTCATCAGCAGAGCAGGAACTGAATCCCATCCATCATCTAGGCGGGACTGGTGGGATGAAGAACATGGAGTATAAAGTGAATAGAAGTGACACACATCAACATTTTGCTGCAAAATCTTTGTGGGGATTAGCATGTTGTCAGTTCTTGCCTTCCAGTGTACCATAAGCAAATCTGCATTTGTTATGCAACCATTTTATCAGTATAGCCTTAGCACAAAGTACACGTCAAGAAAATGTGAGAAAATAAGAACTTTTCCTTGGGGATACCACAGTCCTCCGTTAGAAGCAACACAGAGTTTTACAGTTGGCTTGCCAGACTTGATCTTGAGAAAGCGAATTTCTGTTGTCTCACCTACGTTCTAACTTAAGCCCAAAAATCTACAGCAAACCTCCAAACACTTTGATGCCTGTCTTCTGCTCTTCGTGATTCAACAATCTTTATATATAAAATCTCCTGCTGCTTTTAGGATTTGCTTCTTGCCATGGCTGGACTAACATTTCAGTAAGCTCAGGAACCCTCCACTGAATTCAGCGCTGTCACTTCAAGGGCACTTCAGATACTCAGGTTAATGCACCTAAAATCAGTTTCTGTATTTCTACAAAGTGCTATATATAAGTACAATGATATGAATGTCCATAATTCTAAATTATTTTCACCTTTAAGGTTTTAATAGTACTGCTAACAGAGATACTCTTTGTCAATACTGATTTCAAAAGAATGTTTTCCATGGTCTCTAGTTTGGTTTTAATGAAAACCTAGAGACTGCAATCTATGATCCCCCTCCCTGTTTACCAGTAGCTTTACCACTCAAGAATGATTTTTAATTAAGCCTCATATATTTGGGTGATTTTTTTTTTTTTGCTATTTTCCTTACATATTTCATCTCCCAGTCCATGTGTCCTTGTTCAGGTGTGATTTCAGTGTGGATAATTTTCTAGAGACACTTTCAACACTGTCTCCTACAGAGGATATGTACAACATTTTCCAGGGTGCTTAACTTCATATATGCACCAGAGAGGACTTAGTAATGACTTTGAAGTCATTACTAAAACCCTCATCTCCCTCCACCTGCCTCCCAAGAAGTAAAGTATTTTCCTTGCATTCCAAGTTTGTCTCTCCCTGACTGCCAGGGACAGAGCAAATGGCTAATGCTTTTAAAATAGGAAAGCTGGAACTGGATGGACTTGAAGAGATTGCAGCCTGGATAAATTGCTTTACCACCTGCCAAAACCAATCAATACCCTCTTTTCCTTTAATAT
Source organism: Scopus umbretta (assembly GCA_013400535.1). Taxonomy (NCBI): domain Eukaryota; kingdom Metazoa; phylum Chordata; class Aves; order Pelecaniformes; family Scopidae; genus Scopus; species Scopus umbretta. Next base: position 25,006 of record VZTL01021104.1, read on the forward strand.
GACTTAAAGTAAAAAAACAACAACAAAAACAACGCTCAAGGGTTTAATTCATCAAAAAATGCATTCATATTTTCCAGACATAGTATGCAATGTTTGAATCTCTGGACAGATATCAGTAACTCCAGATGAAGACATACTCTGTCCAATGAGCCACCTTTAAAGGAAATGTAGTTCAAATTCACATTTTCCTTTGAATATTACATTTTGTCATTGACGACAATTCCTATATGTCCCAAGACACTTCTGCTTGGGCTTCCTGCAGCTCCTGGAGACAGGGGAGGTCCCACCTGCAGTTATCTAAGGAAGAGTGTTTGCTCTAAATATAAAGCAGAAATGCAGAAGCTGCACAAGAACAAACCTCTGGGCACTTGCAGTCAACCTGTATTAAGCGTGGCAGCGCTGACACTACTGCTGTATCATAGCCAGTTCCTCTGCTACTACCTGTGGCTATCAGCTTCTAGGAAATGCCAAGCACCATCATCTTGTACTCAGACCTTATAGACATAATGCCTCCCAACGCAACTCTTAGGTAAACTGAACGTAATTGCAGGCTTTCAGCCACACTCTGTTCAACTTTAATGGTTGATCCAGCTTGCCAATTGGTTCAAATGTCAGAGCGTATTTGAAAAAATATGAAGCGTAGTTCAACTCCTCCTTTTTGAGGCTGCTGTGTCTTCTTCATGCCTAGATCAGGGCCCTTCTATTTGCAGACTATCAAAAAGTAAGTGAAGCTAGGATGTCAGGGCCACCTTCTGCTGCATGTTTTACTGACACCAGCAATCACAGGTGCACCTGGAATACTGGATTGTTCATTCAGTCCGGCAAACTGCTTCACTTCCCATTCTCATCATCTGAAGTGCTGAAAGTAAAATTTAGTGGTTGGTTATGTATACCACAGCCCCCTGTGTAGGAGCATAGCTGTCTGCTACTGCTACCTGCTGAATTAATTGCTTTTCTAGGGAAAGCTGGCAATCCTGTGGGACTTGTGCTTTTAGCACAGAAGGACCTGAATTTGCTCTGTTTAGACAACAGAGTTAGTGCCCTGGGAATTGTTACACAAGTACAGTTACACTTCAGAACAGATGCTCTAATCCATTGGAGACAAGTGCCAAGGCACTTTTGAAATCCCTGTTTGTGTAAATCTATGTCTGTATTGCCCAAATTGCACTACAAACACGGTCCTAATTGGCGTGAGCTCTCCAAGATTCAGCTTTCTGAACGATTGATGCTTTCTGAAAATGGAAGAAGGACTCTACACCTGAAATTTTACATTTCAGGTACTCCTGCATGAAAGAAATCAGTTGTCTGTTTGAGTTCAGGGCACAAACATCTGCATTTGCGCAACAGAGACTGAGAACTGGGCATGAGGAAGGAAGCCTGGGATTGTTTAAGCTGCTATAAGCAACACAGCTGAATGAGAAACCATAGCTGGAAATCTGTTCCACATTTTTTCTCTACTACCCACCAAATGAAAGCTGTGATTATTCCTCTACTCCACTGTCACATAAAAGCAAAATGGGGGACAGAGGACTATAAAAAGGAAGTGATTCATCTCTGCTTCCTGTGAAGATCAGCAGTGTTTTTCTGCATGATTTTTGCTTACCGTGAGCTTTGTGTGTGCTGCAGCTGCAAGACTGCTGAAGAGCTGCTCTAGGAAGTACATACTGGTATCAATGGTTAGCTATGGAAAACAATAGTTGATGCCAGGGTCATGTTCTGCCACGCGTCCTGTTCATCTTTCCCATCTGGAAACCTGTGAACATTGGTTCTTCTTGTCCCTGATAGGGAAGGATTAACACAGTTGACCACAACCATGGAGATGACTACAGGAAAGGGAGACCTGCCAATTTTTCATTTTTTTTTTTAGAAATCCCCACACAACCACTGAAGGTACGCAATTGTACACAACTGTCTTGCAGGGAAGCTGCTTCAGCCATCTTCAGGAGCAGGAGGCCAGGTGAGGGTGTCACAAACAAGCTGAAAACAGCCTTCATTTGGCAGTGGGCAAGGTCAGAAAAGCCTGGTTTTTTTCAGTCGTAGGCTTATTCCTGCATTGGCAAGGGTGAACGGAACAATGTTTGGTCAGGTAAATTCCTCCATTTTTCTAGACTAAGAAAAGGCCAGTAGCCAAAAGGCTTGTTTCTGTTCCCTTATAAGCCAAGCATATATAACAGACTATATCCCATTGCCAGTGTCTGCCGCAGGCAACACCAACAACTTTCTTGAGACTGAAGAAACTTCAGTAAATACTGAACATTCAAATCCAGGCAACATAAGAATAAGTTTGAAAGGCTTCAAAATCCACAATATTTTCTAAGGGAGATTGTTATGGTAACTGAGAGTGATTTCTTGTCCTTGTGTTTATCTCCTACCAATGTAACTTAATTTGGTTCCACTGATTTTTCTCTGGATTGTGTTACATCTGATTTACATCTTTATGAAAGAGAAGGGGATCAAAGCAATGATGAAATCACTAAGAGTCACTTCATGATTTATTCTCACTGCCACCAAAGTAGAACAGTTTCATAATCAACACAGATCTCTTTATAGACATTAATCCAAGAAAGCATTAAACTGCCAGCCCAAGTCTACTCCTGTTCAGCAAAACATGTCTTGGGCTTAGGTAAAAATACTGAGTAGAGATCCCTTTCCTGAATTAAGGTGATGTGAAATAAATTTAATTCTATATGGATGATACTGTAGGACACTAAGTGGCATTAATGATAATCCGAAGAACACATCACTGTAACTAACTTTCTGTGCAGGAGTTTATTATGTGTGTGTACTCTGGACATACACCTAAGAAAAAAATTTGTTCCATTGAGCAGGACATAGAAATGTATAACTAAGACAGTTCTGCTGCAATATAGCTTTTATCTTCACATTTTCTTGGTGTTTTTTTAGCTAATTATTTTAGCCCTTGGTTACATCAAAGTTCCTGCTAATTTTACTTCAACAATTTCACAGATTCTGGTTAGAGGAGTTTTTCTTTTCAGAATCAAATGCAAAATACATTAAAAAGTAAAAATAACATGCTGTAAGAAAAATGCCACTGAATTACATTTCACTAAACATAAAAGAAAAAAATAAGAAAGAATGACATCAGTGAGGCAATTGTTATACAGGTTACAGTTCAGAAAAACAGCACACATAAAGGAGAAATAGTTTGATGGAACGGTACTAAGTCAGAGTGAAGTTTCAGAAAAGCTCAGAGAAACATAATCCGCATGTGAATGACCACTCACATTTCTTAAACGGTTATGCTTACAAAAGGTAAAAAAAAGGAAAGTGCACTTATTTTATTCACATTTTCAGCACAGTATTAGTAAAACAGCCACAAGGTGGCAATACACCATGCTGTGAAATAAACCTACTACATTTTGTCTGATTGTAACCCCTCCCCGCATGGCTGAAATGTGCTGCCTTTATAGTGTTGGGAAATTTAATGAGGAATAGACAGAAAGTTACCATTTTAAGAAAAACATAGCTAATACCACTGCTGCTATAAACATGGTTTCTCATTTCTTTTCACTTTTCTTTGGTCTCTCTCCATTTCCTGCTGTTGTGTGCAGGGAGCTATCAGTTTGAATGAGTGAAAGTGCGAGGGGCCCCAATATCCACTAGCACCTCTGCAACAAGGGACAGGTCTGTCCTTGTGAATGTCACGGAGACTCAAGCTGATTGCTCTTGCCAGTCAAACGATGGCTCCATCAGTAGTGAGAAAGAAACAGGTACCCTTCTCCCCTGGAATAATAAAAATAGAGACAACATAATGTTATGAAGAGAGAGAGAAATGGGATAGTGTAATGCTTAAAGCCATGCTTTTAGGGACTTACAATGGGAACTTCTGCAGCAAACTAAAGACTGTAGTTGTAAGACATGGTGAAAAGCCACTTGACTGTCTTGCCTGAGTCACCAGTATGAGGTAGCTGCAAAAAAGGCTAATGTAATTACAGGATGCAGCAGGTGAAGTGCATTTTCCAGATGTTCTGGGAGGACGTGGTGTTGCTGTTTGTTTGCATTCTGCTTGTACCTCAGCGATCCAGTCCGTCAGGGCACTGCTGACAGGGCACGGAGATGGTTTCCCTCCTTTTTCCCTGGAAACATAACTCAGCTTTCTGATGTGGTTACAAGGCAGGATGTTGGGAAGTGTCTGGTTGACGTACTGCATTTACAGAGTCAGGATTAAATTAATCATTAGATCTGAAGGCATGAGGAAGTTTTCCTCAGGTCAGAAGGTCTGGGATTGTTGAATATGGTTTATGTTTTCCTGAGTAACAGGAGGGTGTTACTTACATCCTAAGGCAACCTGGGAATTTCATCTAAATTTTTTCTAAAGTGCTGCCTCTTTTCTTCTTGTGGCATTTTGCAGCTGACTTTTGATCTTCTGCTACTGCCTTCAGCTTGTGACATGTTGTGCAGAACAGGTAGATCTGTGGGCTGCCTTCAGTAAATGCTCGTTACATCGTGCACTACAACTGAAGGGCTCTGAGCTAAGACATCTAAATCATATTACTTTTTGTCATATGATCCTATAGAGTAATATTTTATTAGTCCTCGTCCCCAGATGCTTGGGTTAGAAATGCTAAGGAAGTTACAAGTTAAATGAATCACCAATTTAGCTTCAGACCATAAATAGGCAAGCTATAGATCAGAAGTTTTATCCCATTTCGTTCATCCTGAGTGATTTATTCCCTACCCTGCTGGCTCTGAATTGCCACTACATGCTCAGAGTGCCTGCTGCTCATCAGGATCAGAATAACCAATCTGTTAAATTGTTGACCATTTCTGATGATCCCAAGAAAGGTCACCCTTCATGCTCTTCTATCCTCTGCATAAAATCAGATAATGCAAACTGAAATCCTTCCTCCCTCTTGTAGACAGCTGGGTTATAATTTGTAACTGGTGTTTGAATTGCTAATACAATTTTGATTACAGTTCCCTATCTTTCTTGTATAGCTTTAAAATTTAGCAAGGAGTTATATACATCAACCTACAGATTTCTTATTAGATGGCTCTGTATGTTTTTTATTAATTCCACTAAAGGGTTGATGTATACCCTGATTAACCACTTTGATTCTTTTACTGTAAATTGCATTTCAGCTACTTTCTGCTCCTCAGTGATGCACACTTTCAATGAAGATAAATATGTTTTTCTTGTAGGAATTGCATTATTACAGCATAAGATGGATTGAGAGACGTTTATTGAGTGGGCCAATGTTTTCTTCTAAATACTGTTTATTCTGGGTGCATCAGAACAAAGACATTGTGATGCTGATGGAACTGTTTTATGAGACTATTATCCACACATGGAATATATTCAAGCTGTATGGCAATGCCAGGAATTCATGGTTCCCATGTTGAAAATAGCAAGGAGACAACCAGCAGTTAAAGGGTCTGCGTTTCTCAAATACTAGATGGTGCCAGTTGATCTTCTGACTTTACACTTCGGCTGCAGCTTTTCTTGTCACCATAATCACTAGTCCATATCAATCTGAGTTGTAGTTGTTATCAGAGTTACAATGGCTTTTTATTAGACATTGTTTCATTGATGCTAAATTTGGAAGGAAAAGAAGAGTAAATTCCACCTACTATACAATTAATGTGTTGTGGTTAAAAGGGAAAAGAGGCAACACTCATGGGAAAAAAGATATCTCTACTGTTTCAAAACAGCTCCTTTCTATAGGGTCTGAGGTGTGGAAGAAGTTATTAAATTAGTAATCTAATAGGGCTGCCTCAGAATATTCAGTGGCTGTTTTTCTCACTCAAAACCCTGTTTTTCAGAAGAAGCCTGCTCATGGGAAAGGCTTAGTCTCAGTTTTTAATGTGAATTTTGACATCTTACTTTAGCTTTCTGAAAAATAAACAAATCGTTTCTTTTTGCCAACTAATTTTTCCCTTAGAAAATTAAGCCACTTCTAAAAACATGGCGTTCAAAATGATTGAAACAGAAAACATGTAGTGTGACCTCTCTGTCTAGTGATGTTTTTTTTTAATATGCTTCATTTGTGAATACTTTTGAGATTTTGACTGTTGTGATTTAGTATGGGAAACTGCAAAATCTTAGAAATTTTCACAGAAGAGGAACGCTATCAGCTTTACTGATTGTGTCTTTCTCCCAAACACTTTTTTGTTAGCTCCAAAATCTCTCTCTTATATGTGCAAAAATATTTGCATGATATTCCTGTGCTCCTGTGTCATAGACCCTATACCTTCCTCATTTCAAGAAAGACTCCAAGAGGTATCAGTTTGTTTTCCTCCCTGCTCTTGGCCTCCTGTTCATGCTTTCAATTTGTTTCTTGCTGAGTGTGGTATATGCCACTGTGACTTTCTGTGGCTCATTTTGTTCTGTGTAAAATGAAGGCCTAGATATTGCTATTGATACCTGTGGACAGGGAATTCTGATCCGATCCTGATTTTGCGTACTTTATCTGAAGTGCAGCAAGAACAGTTTAAACAAAAGTCTTAGATGCTTGTTACTGCTGGAGCACATGTAGAACTCCAAGGGTTAAAATCTGAGAGCAGTTACATTATGTAGGAAGGAACAGAAAAGACTGGAACAAAAATCATGATTATTCCCAGTGAATTTAGCTGAGAACGATGCACAGCTGTTTTTGTAGATGCTGTGCTAAATCAAGTTACCTGTATTCTGTGTGTTTTGGAGCTATTTTTTCTTCTTTTTGTTCCCAATATCCAAACAGAGTAATTTAGGAGCGACTCAAGGAAAAGAGAATCGCTTATCTCTAGTCAGTTAAAAATGCAGGTACCAAACTTTCCAGTTCTAAGTGTGCCATTTCTGCGCATTTGAATGGGTAAGTACACATTGAGATCACTATAAGCCTTTCAGCCTAACTTTTCACAGCCCTTTGTTCTCTCACTCTTCAGCCATACAGATTTTCCTGATATCCTTCCTTTCCTTTTCTTTACTCTGACTCATCGATCTCACATCGCTAATGGGTTTTTCGGTGCTTCAGTTTCTCCATCTGTGAAATGAGGAATATCTACATTTGCTGTTGTGTCAAGGTAATAGATGTATTAGAAATACTTCAGCTAGTCATTGCCATGTTCCCATTTGTGGGTGGCTCCTTAAATCAAACCACTGAGGTACTACTTCTCCATGCTCTGAGGCACTGTAATTTGGTTTGTTCAAATACTGCTGTTATTCTAAGCTCTCCTGAAAGAAGGGCAAAATACCTTCCTATCTAACATTTAGAGAGGTGAACTTTTCCGGGGGAGAAGGTGGCTGGCTTGTTTGTAAATGGGATAAAGTACCTAAAATTTAGAGTATCTCGGGCTAGCGAATTACACCAGTAAGAGCAGATGTAAAATGTTACAATATTGAAATTTGGTGATGGTTGTGGTTTTTCTGTGCGTGTGTGTGCGCGTGCGTGCACGCGCATGAATGCTCTTGATGCTGCTTTCAGTAACGAGAATTATAAAGCTTATGGAGAAATAGGCCACTGGATTTGCTCATGAGGTATAGGTTAAGACAGTTATTCACAGAATCACAGACTGGTTGAGGTTGGAAGGCCCTTCTGGAGGTCATCTAGTCCAGCCCTTCTGCTCAAGCAGGGCCACCTACAGCTGGTTGCCCAGAACCGTGTCCAGGCAGCTTTTGAATATCTCCAAGGATGGAGACTCCACAACCTCCCTGGGCAACCTGTGCCAGGGCTTGGTCACTCTCACAGTGCAAAAGTGTTTCCTGATGTTCAGAAGGAACCTCCTGTGTTTCAGTTTGTGCCTGTTGCCTCTGGTCCTGCTGCTGGGCACCACTGAAAAGAGCCTGGCTCTGTCCTCTTTGCACCCTCCCTTCAGGTATTTATATAGATTGATGAGATCCCCTTTGAGCCTTCTCTTCTCCAGGCTGAATAGTCTCAGCTGTCTCAGCCTGTCCTCATAGAAGAGGACATTCCAGTCTCTTAATCATCTCAGTGGTGCTTTGCTGGACTCTCTCCAGTATGTCCGTGCTTCTTTTGCACTGGGGAATCCAGGAGTGGACCCAGTACTCCAGATGTGACCTCACCAATGCTGAGTAGAGGGGATGGATCACCTCCCTCGACCTGTTGGCAACACTCCTACTTATGCAGCCCAGGGCAGGATACCATTAGCCTTCAAAGACAGGAGCACCATTGTGGCTTCACATATTCCTGCCCTGTCAGGGAAACTCCACGGGCCATCTCTTTTCCCCCTGAATTGTTGCAAGAAATTGCTGGTTGGAGGGGAAATCTCTTGGACAGTCTATCCTTCAGGCTCAATGGGTGTTGGGTCTAGCCATATCCCAAAATAATAAAAATTATAGATGAATAAAGCATGTCTCTTATGGCCACATCAATGTATATGAAATTCCATTAATGAAGATTGAAAAAAGGTTGTAAGCCCCTGATAACTGAAATCTCTTGTGTAGATTTAAAAATATCAACCTCCTTTTTCCCAGTAAGCAATCCTCCCCCCAGCCAGACACATAGACTGAAAAGCATGTGGTTAAACAGGTAGAAAAAAATCTCAGCAGCCCCCAATATCTTTTAATACTTGCTGTCAATAATTACAAGTATAAAGAAAAGTCTGTAATAATATGTTTTTCTTATTTACAAAGAACATTTTATAACATGTTTAGGAGCTTGGGGCAGCCTCCACTCACAGCTTAGGTGGTGGTGGTAGTAAGACATGGGATGAGAGGTGGCTCAATTCCATCGGTGCATGGGTGCATTGCTGCTTACGGGAAAGCATACCACACTGTCCTATCAAAGTATGGGCAGGCTACATAGGTGGCCTGCACTTGGATGCCTATTGCCTGTGTGGACTATGAGTCTGGTGTTGAGAGCAGCCTTGGCAAAGCTCATAAAGACAATGCCATTCAGTCTTATCCTTGAAGGCTGAGGAAGCAAACTCAGAAAACACCCTATGAAATCAGCCTAGTCCTCTCAAGTGTGTAGAGGGAGCTAATCTGACATGGTCATTCATCATGGCTATTCATGGTCTGTGGCCATTATGTTGGCCTCTTTCCTGTACGAACAGAAAGAAAGACTCAGTTAACCCCTGCTTCATGGGAGCCTTCAGACTTGCTCATTTGGCCAAAGCTATGTGGAGAACCTCTCAAGGAGAGCACCGTGAGTCTGTACTCATCTCCTTTTTTAACTGCCTTCAGACTGCTCTTTAGACAGCACTATTTGCAGCTCATTCTGGCTGTTCACCAGCAAGCGAACGTTATCCAAATTTTTGTTCAAAATAGGCTGAATTACAAGCATTTCAGTTTCAGTTTCAGTCTCTGTTTGTTTTTCTCCAAGCTGCATAATTGAGCTGCCATTTCTAAATCATTGTTCCCAGCTTATTGTCACTTAACTTCTGTAGCATTTCAAGCAGATTAATCTTGAATCCTTTACTGTGTAACTACATTTCAAATGGAAATAGCAGCAAATCCTAGACGTTCTGAATCTCATCTTTGCACCATATGTAGCCAGTGTTATTAATGCAAAGTAAAAACCAAGCAAGAATGAGTGTCTAGTGCTCACTTGCATTGAGTGGATGCAGATGGGCGGAATGGGGAAAGGCATCTCCTTCTGTACACGCTGCTGAGCGCATGTCTACCTAGCAGAGCAGTGAGACGTCGTGCTGTTAACAATCTGCTGTGTGTGGCAATTGCTGGATTTCCTTCTTGGAGATGTAGGGGACTTCTATCTGACTTCTTCCAGATCCTCTGCCTTTACCTATTCTATGTTATTCAATCTACCTATTTATGTTATTCAAATGAGCCCCATTTGCATGGGAGGCTATGGTTAGTGCATAGACGTTGGATGAGCTATGGTAAAATTCAGCCTGGCTGTATGAAACATGTGCGGTGAGGAGGAATGTGGGATAAACAGGTACTGTGATGCACATAGCATCAACAGGCTGCTTGGGAATGTAGTGAATCCATAGGTAACAAAACACAGTGTGTCACTATGAAATGATGAACTTCATTTACTTTTATAACATCAGTTTCTTTTTTTTTTTTTAATTTTTTTTTTTTTAGCTATTCTTCCATTGTCTCCTGTCTGTTGTTGCAAATAGGGCTGCGGAAAAAAACCCAACAACCCAGCACGACCTGGACAGGGCCAGTTTAATACTAGACCCTGTGTTACTTGGGAACAATGTTGAAATCATGAAAAGGCAGAGCCTCAAGAGGCTTAGAATTACCCCATAGGATCAGGCAGACCATCTCAGGTATGACAAGCACATAGCAAAATGCGATCAAAGGCCACGTTTTATGAAGTGACTGCTTTGAGCAGGAGAAGCTGTCTGTAGACATGTGTAAGCTGATACATATATGAAATAAGAGGCAGAGAAGACACCGTAACTTTGACTTGCAGAGATGGAGAGATCAGGCCAAAAGGTGCATGAGCTCCTGCCTCAGAACTATTAAACTGTGAATCCTTAAAGATAGCACTGGAAAATTGGATGTCACTTTGGTTTAGAAAATACTTTGCCAAGAGTGTGTTCCTAGCCTTTGCGCAATGCTCTCTGTGAAGAAGTCAGGCAAAGGGTGAAAAGTTGCCCCAGGTAGGTTGGTCTCTGATGGCAAATGCATGGGGGAACTTTGGGGGGACCAAACTGAGGACCTAGAAGTTCAGTTCGGTGTTGTGGTGAAGGATAATGATGTCTAGGAGGAGATTCTCTCTAAAATGAGATTTGGGGGTTAGGATGGTAGAGGTGGAACTATGGGGGTTTAGAAAGGTTTCAGGTTTAGGCTGATGAAGGTTTGGATTTCATCTATGGAAGGAAACACGATGTAGAAGAGGACTGACTGGGGGGTTTTCTCTTCCATGTCTCCCCTCGCAATCTTCCTTGGGGGGCTGACGATCTCTGCCGCCTGCTGCCACGCTCCCCTTGCACACACGGTCTCTTGTGCCCTCCCCATTCCAGCACTCCCTCCAGCTGCCCACTTTCACCCCCATCACTCTCCACATCATTCCCTGCTCATCTTCCTGCATCCACCGATGGAGGAGGCGGGGGGAAAGAGCGGGGAAAGGTGTAGGGCAGCAGCAGTGTCAGAAGCGGGCCTTGGCGATAAGGGCTGCCTCCCGCTGCAGCGGCTGCGGAGGAAAGGCGCCTGGCTGCCCGGCTGCCTGCGGGTGATGGAGAGGCGGCGGCTGCGAAGCCCTAGCGAGGGCAGCGGCGGGCTCGGCACGGCGGGCAGCCTGCCACCGCCGGCTGCTGCCCGGGCCCGCTCCGTGCCTGCGCCAGCCCTTCGGCGGCGGGCAGGC
>VZTL01021104.1:36669-48501 GCA_013400535.1 Scopus umbretta
GCAAATCAGACTAACCCAGGAAAAAAAAAATAAAATAAAAATTAAAAAAAAAAAAAAAATCCTCTTCTGACTTCGGAGCAGGAAGCTTTGCAAAGGAACCCCGCACCTGGGCTGCCTTCGCTGTAGGGGGGTGATGGTCAGTGCTGAGTTAAAAGTGGTGGGCTTTTATACAGCTACTAAGCGCTGACTTTTATTCCTTTCTATAAACCAAAAGTGAACAGTCCGTTTTCCTTCCTCACAATGTGCAAAGGTGAGTCAAAAGGTGGGGAAAACAAAAAGCCTCTGCACAAGTTTGAGGAAATGGAAGTTCAAAGCATGCAGGGTGGAACTGATGCCACTGTTAAAAAAAACCCCCCCCCCCCCAGCTGACTTCTTGTCATCTTTGGTTATTTCTGCTTGTCGAAACTCATTTCAGTTTTCAGGGATGCGCACTGATAATGCCAAGGAAGCAGAAAACAGTTCTTGCACATCGGCCTGGGTACTCACATAAGAATGTAATGGATTCAATATGGGGATGAGCCCGTGAAAGGACCCCTGGCAGAGCTGTCCGCCTCAATAGGGATTTGACTCAGCTGGAGATGCTTAATGTATGTTTTGCCGCAACTGGGCTTGCAGGCGCCTGATGTTGATTTTTCCGGCTGGCGCTAGCCGTGTGCCAAATGGGACTCGGTATGCGTTTGCACTGTCATTTTGAGACCTCAGGTAGAAGCTGGTCCAAGGGAGGCGAGTTCTGCCACCGACGGTACTGTAGTCGGGATGCCACTGTCCCTGACTGGAGAAACTGGAGAGGAGTTGGTGTCACCACCTTGAGGCTTTGCAGTGGGCACCCTGCTGATGTCTGGCCGGCTGGCTGTCTTCTGGGTGGTGGAGTGCAGCCAGGTTGTCCTTGTCCAAGAACACTGAGTTTTTATAGTAGCATTAGTGACATTTCTACTGGTTTCCCATAGTTTTTCAGCAGACCTGAAACTGGGTAATTTGGTTAGTTAAAAGAGGGATAAATGGGAATTAGCTTTTACAGTTTTACTATTAAAAATCTTTTAAATGTCAGCCCAGCTTGGTAAGGAGGGTGAGACTTTTCACTGTAAGCAATAAACATCAGAATAGAGGGGTTTTTTTATGCCACAGCTGAAAGTGAATTAGCAGTAAAAAATGTGTCTTTCAGAGCAGCCCAAAGTATCAGGAAGGAGGGAATTTAAATAAGGGGTCACATTTTAATTAGCTCTAATTTCTACAGGCTCCTCTGTTTTGTGTAAAACTGTCTAGAAAATAGCTGCTTTAAAACGGGTCTTGTGTTTCACTTCTATGCACTATTCCATGTGTTTGAATTATATGCGTAAACAGACACAACGTGAGATGGAAAATGATGGCCAGACTTACCAATATAGACTTGAGCAAAGCCAGATTAATGAATTATGTCTTCAGCTGTATATAAAAAACTCCGCATAATAATCTGCATTACTTTTTGGTGTTTTAGCTTATTCCTCTCACGACAGTTCAGAAAATAGAATATTAACAAAAAAAGTTAGCTGCTACGGCTACATTACAAAATTATCAGCTGACAGTGTTTATTGTAAGCTACAGTATTGACCATGGAGTGTAGAGGATGCCGACCTGTCTGCAGGCTTCAAGGCTGCCTGAGGAAAGATGCAAGAATTTAGGGTACAATGCAGTATCAGTCCTTACCTTCTCCGACAGAATCAGAAACACTTCATTACCATGGCAGAGTCACTAGTCTTAGACTTCAAGAAGTGTATGCAGCTGCAGGATGCTCCTTTCATCCCATTCAGGTGAACGTGCCTTACGATGTTATGCCCTAGAGTCAAATTGCAATTTTCAGCTAGGATTTCAGAAGCAGCTGCTTCTTACCTGCAACGTAGCAGAGGCATACGTTAACACTAAAGTCCCTTGGTGGCAATAAGCTCATTAACAAATCGACTCAAATCGTTTCAAGACATTCTCCCACCTCATTTTTAACCTGTTGAAAAATGGTCACCTCTTCTGTTTGAAAATTCTTTTTCTTTCGCTAGAGGGCACTATTAAACAGAAAATAACGGTGTTTTCGCTCGGTAAGAGCCGAGGCATCCCAGCTGCAAGAAATCCTGAGAGAAATTCAGCTTTCAGCAACTGATTTTAACTCGACTTTCTTTTTTTTTTTTTCTTTTTAACCTCTGCTGTCACTTTACTACCCTTATTCTTCTCCACTGGAAAAACCCACTTGAATCATGTCAGCCAAATATTAGACCTATTTCACTGTTTCATGCATTTAAACTATAGCATATCAGTCTGAAAAAAGACGGTGGTGCCAAAATGCGTAGAGTGGACAGAATATTGGGCAAAGGGAATTTCCTTCACGAATATGGAGACAGCTTTCTCATTTTATTTGTGAACATTACTAATCTCTTGCTTCAGCCCCTATTCTTATCCTTCATTTCAAGATCCAGAGAAAATTAGCAAGAGGCTTTCACAGTTTCATCTTGAAACTTATGCCTTTCCTATGGAAAAAACCCAACAACAGTCAACTTATGACAAATGATAAACACAAGAGATGTCTGTCTAAACAGTTGAGGAATGAGAGCTGCTGAGTACAAGTCTGAAGAAACACAGAGCTTGGACATATTTACAGCAGACCTCTTCATCCCACTGCTATTAGCTTGCAGTATGAAACACCTTTATTTTGGAAACCATTTTGTGGTCCCATGTAATTGTCTGCTTATAGCATTTGGGGAAAATTCCACATGCTACACCCCTTAGACTTTTTCTAAGAAATGTAATAATATTTCCTGATATAGGGAGGAAGAGAGGTGATGACCTAGGGCACGTATTGTTGAAAACAAGGATGTGGTTTTTCCAGCACTGTCCATCTGGTGTCTTTCATAACACAGTGTGAATATAACTAAGTGTGTCAAAGACCAGAAGCAAAAGCAACTGCTTCAGGGAATGCAATAATGAAACCATTTCACCAGTTTTGTTGTGAACACAGTAAGATCACAAAAGGTGGCTGATAGCCAACACTCAGCAGTGTCAAAGAAAGCAAATAGACGGGGAAAATATATAGATTGAGAACAATGTTTATGAATGCTGATGCTGAGTTCAACAGATTGAGACTGAAGAAGGCATGGATCAAAGGACTATGGAGAACTGCACAGACCTATGCTTTGAAAATCATCTTACTTTTAACCAAATGTATTTTTGACTAGTCTGGGTTTCAGGAAAAAGAGGAAATGAATCACTTTGCATGTATTTTGGTAGTTTAAAAATATATGCTACATATGCAGGAAATTTTTGGAAGTGATTGTTTGTGCACAAGCATTGATTTTATTGGAAAGCAGTATGGGTTATTTGCTGAGTGAGGTGGACTGCCAAGAAGAGGTTTGTGATTCCTCCTTCAGACACAGGCCTGGCTAGTTTCTGTGCCCTTTTCCTTTCCAGTTCCCTTGTTGGGCCCAGTAGAGTAGCAGTCCCCAACACCTGACTTGTGAAGGATGTGTTAGCTTCACAACTTGAGAAACAGCTCAAACCCACAGCAAATTGAAATACTAAAACTGAGGCTGAGGAGAAGAGTGCAGCCGGATGTTCCCGCAGTATGTTGCTTACTCCGTGTTGTGGCCTGCACGGCTGCCAGTGCAGAGGACAGCCTGTGCAAAGATGCTCAGCTCCACTCAGCTGTACACTGCAAAGCATGGTGAGAGCATGGTGAGAGCCTGCTCAGAGGGCTCCCTCGGAGTACCACATGGTGGAAGCCTATGGGCAGAGAATGATGTTTTTTTTTCCCCTTGGCACCATTTTGTACTGTGCTATAAGAGGACACTGAAAGCCCCCAGCTGGTATTTGCAGGGCCATTTACAGAAAATAGGTTTCCAGACCCTTTAGCTTCCCATCAGATCTCGGGTGGCTGATTTGTTTGAACTCCCTGTTCTGTTCCTTTTAATGGTGTCTGTGACGCTAAGGCTCAGAGAAAGAAAATAAAAAATAACTGTTTGAGAGGAAAAAAATGCAGGATCAGACAGTTCATAGGACCCTTTTTAAGTGGGCTGCCGGATTACAGAAGTATCATAAATGCGTGGCATATTACATTGTCTCTTTCTCACTTTATGTACAAGATTATTTAAACGATAAACTACACTGCTTGGTTCTCTCTGTGTATGAACACCCAAAAGAATGCTCTTGCCTGACCTGTGCATTTTCTGCACTCTTTTTGCTCAATTTAGTGGGTGAAGTTTGGGCAGCGTCCTGCTGAATAATACATGTGTCTTTTAATAGCATTCATGTGCTTCTCTGTGTAGGCACTGCCAGAAGCCAGCCAGAACTGATGCTAGGCCTGCACATTTGTGACACTGCGTAGAGTCAAGTATGTGGGACTTGATCGCATGCAGGGCTTTGTCAAGCTGTTTCTCATGTGAAGAGCAAATGACACAGCCATCTAAGGAGTCAGCAATTAGAGAATAACGCCCTACTGTGCCTTCTTATAGCGAAGCAGCAAATATGTTTATATATCAAAAGCTGCTGAAATAGTAACAGAAGGCATTGAGAAAAACTGAGGATAATGTGAGACCATCAGCCTGTATGGCTTCTACCTGTTTTACAGGCACAGGAGTTAATTTTAATAGCTGGCACCAGTTGCATCTGTTTTCTTTCCAGACTCCTCACTTTTTTTTTTCCCCCTCTCTTTCTTTCTCTTGGTTCATAATTTATTTCCTAAAAGAGAAGAGCATTTGGAGATGTTTGTTTACATTTTCTTCTCTGAAATACCACTGGCTTGTAATGACATTAGCTGCAGAGAGATGTTAACCTTTGGCTAACAGCCAAATATTTGCAAAAGGCATGCCCTCCTGCACTCTCAAAGCAGTACCAGCTCATTCAGCTGTGTGGTAGACCCCATCGCTCACTTGTGCTTGTATACAAGATGAGAAAGAGAGGGATCATCCTCCATTACAAATTTAGCTGCAGGATGAGGTGGAGAGAGGAGAAGAACTTAGATGCCAGATATATATAACTGGATGCATGCCACTGCAGTCTCTGCAGTGCAGGCCACATGCCAGATCTCTTTCTTAGCCTGGTAAGGAAATCGATTAAATCAAGTTAACCACTGTATGATTCTAAACTTTTCTTCTTGCTGGGTCCCTTTTATCTAATTTCCTTCCTTCCAGAAGATGCTGCTACAGCTACTCATAGCATTGCTGATTGTGAAAGTGACCGAAATAGTGGTTTTTTTTCTTAGCTGGAGTGATATGACAGGAAAGAATATCTGCCTAGGACATTTTGTCCTGATAGAAATCCTATACAGTTACTATAAGTTGTGTCCTCCCACTTGTTATTTCCTGAGCTGTGTTTAACCAGGCTCCACCCTGATCTAAACGGCTGGTAGAGCAGGTGATACACCCATGTGGTTGTGCAGCACAACAACCAGTGCTAGTGAAGGAACTAAAATTCTCGTAGCCTTTCGGTAGTGCCATGTCTGGTACAACTGGAGAAGTTGATTGGTTCTCCAGAACTTTGAGGTGGATTTACCTAAAACTTTTCCTTACAGTGAACTCTCGAACAATACCACAAGATTTTAAATTGAAGAGTCATCAGGTTTTATGAGAAATCAAATTAGAATAGTTAGCGTTTTTTTTGCTTAAATAGTGAAAGCTGAAGGTGACTGGAGATGGAATAAAGGTCCATAATTAAATCTCCTCCTGCCACTGTGTCATTGCAGTTGGATTCTTGTTTCCTTCTGGTTTCAGCTTTGTGGGTTGTGGCAAATTCTGCAAAGTTCTCTCTGATCCATGGCAAGTTTCTTTTTCGTTACTTCAGAGGCTGGAGTGTCAGCTCCCTACTTCTCCCAGCAGTCTCTTTGCTTGGGCTGCAGGCACTCATTTCTTTGCCAAGCCCCTTCTCTTCTTGTAGCACCTTGTAGACTCCGGAACTTTCTCTCACTTACAGTTTGGCGACAAGGTAATAGCACAGATAAAGTAATAAGTGGAGATACATTAAAACTGATTAATCCTGGATCAAAATTGCCTAAATTCTACAAGAACACCCACTCTGAAATGAAATGAGGTCATTCTTGACTGGTGGTAGCTCTCATAGCTACACTAAATCTTCTTCGTTCTACTTAGAAACTCTTAGCATTCTTCTAGGCCATGATCCCAAATTCTGTGGTAGATGGCTCCCCTAAGCCCCATGGCAAGGTTATTTTTAACCTTAGTCTTTCTGAGTAGGACAATTTAATGAGTAATTTTTATGATTCTTCTGTTTTCATTTCCTCTCTGTTTGAAACTTCTCCTGATGCTTTCCTTAAGCTAGAGGAAATAGTCAATCATTTTTGCATCGTCCTCTGTGGTTATAGTTACTCCTGCTGCGTAGTTCAATGCTTGCTATCAAGCATTAACTAACAGAGTGACATTTTTAGTAGTTCCATGTGGCCCACCTACTGCTGTTTTGAGTCCCTAAATCTGTTGCTGAGTGTGCAGAAAAGCCTTGGTATCGATTGCAACTGTACTGAGAAGGAACGTATTGCTGATGGGAACATTTGCAGCGGGGCTTTTTTTGATGGCTTTTTCTGGAGAAGAAAATGGTAAAACCAAAATTCTTTACAGAAGGTGTATGCATTTCAAATATGTAATCATAAATACAATTAAATACAATTTATTCTTTAATCTTGATATTCTAAACACAGAAATTTTCAAATGCATTTCTGGGGCAGTGAATTCAATCTTGTGTCTTAGCCTTTGAAGGAATAATTTGCATTGCCAAATATGGTTTCTGAATTCTCCGAAATTAAAATTTCTATTCTAGAAAGGAAATATTCAGGTTGAATTTGAGCAATAGAAAACCAGAATGGAAATTTACCAGCTGATCAGTAATTGCCTGACTGGACTTGCAGGTGAATTCTTTATTCAGCACCTCAGCATTTTTCTGGCAGTATAGGCAAGACTGCTTCTTACACTTCTTATTTTACCATTCCTTATAAAGTAAGAGATAGTTGACCTGTCTAAAAGCCATCCTGGAACTGAGGTACACTTGGGGATCTTGTTGGCTTTGTAAAGGGTGGTGGCCTACTCATGGAGTGAATCATCATGTCAGCCTGGAGATTTAAGAGCAAGTTTTAATTTGAGTAACAGTAATTTTTAAAAAATGCCCAAATGTAAACTTATTACAAAAACAGACCATCATATGATCTTCTGTATTTAATTCAAAAAACAAGTGACCCACATTTTCTTTCATGTTTCTTAAGGGAACTTTAATTCTAAAAATAATCTCCAATTTGAATTTTCTTAAGGACAAATGTGATGATGAATATTTCAGCATTACCTGAATGTTAATCTTTAACTGGACAATAGAGAGAATAATGGTTTAGAAATTATTTTAAATGTAACTAAACATAATGTTTGGATAGCTGTATCTTCTCATTGCTTTATTTAAAATTAGCAGAGACCACTCTGAAATAGATAAACCTTTTGAGGAAATTTATATTTTTTGTTTTGTTTACAGAGCACATTTGCCAGCCTTCCTTTAGCTACATCTCTGTCTTTTTTTCAAAACTGCTTAAGATATTGAATCAGAAAACAAATGGAGTAGTTTTTGTCTGTAGCAAGGCTATTTAATTTATTTTGCATTTTATTTTTCACTCGTTTGCATGTTGAAAATGCAAAGTGTTCAGTTTCACAAAATGGTTCAAAGTTCAAGCCAAATACAAGAATTTCAAATTACATTCCTAAATATGGATTCAGCAAAAAAGGTAGTCTGAGTGTCAAAGGTGATGGAGCACCTGCTATTGCCACAGATTTTGTCATCCATATGGTTTAAGACCCATGAAGGAGTAGCTGCAGTAGCAGGTATGGATTGGCCTTGTGGAGAGCCCTGGGTCTTTGTCCTCACTTCTCGGGTAGAACCCATCAGCATTCTTCAACTAAAACCCTTGGTTCCAGCGTTGTGGCTCTCTCTTACCAGTATGTAAAGCTCATAAATTCGGTGAAGCTTGGGTTTCAATGAGCTTAAACCTTTACATTCAGCAGTGCTATTTGAGGATTTTTGTAAACCGTTTTAGCATTGTGGGCTTTGATCTTATCACTATGCCATAACCCACTCAATTCATGTTGTTAAGACAGACACTGCTGCCAGAAATCTTGCGACTCAAATTTAGAGTTTGATCTCACCTAGAGCTTATGTTTGGCTAATAGATTGAACCTATCTCTCATTTGAGATGGAGGTTTTGATCAGCTCATTTCATTCTGTTCCTTTCTACATATACATGTATATATACTTAAGCTAAACCTGGTAATTATCTCTCTTGGCTGATTATTTTGGGGGCGATGATGCCGAGAGTCATAAGCACTCATTTCTGCAATGTTATCCCACTCCACCTCCTCACCATGTGTTGAATTGCTATGGTATTTTTGTTCATCTCTTGTCTAGTCCTCTCCAGCCTTCTCTTTTCTCACCATGGACTTAGAAGCTTATAAGAACTGAGTCTCTGTTATTTTCTCCTTCTCTTTTTTTTTTTTTTTTTCCTTCTCCCTTCTCCCTAACTGAGTGTGTGTGAGTGAAATGAGGGAAGAAGAACATTGGGCTGGTTGCTTTGCGTTGGTGTTTACTATGAGTCATAACAACAGCTTGGTGCTCTTGAAAACTTTTCTGGTGGGAGAATCAACAGCATGGATGCTGCAAAAGAAACAGCAGAATGTACTGTACTTGCAGTTCTCTGACTCAAGGAGATAATTGTGGATGATGGGAATGCATTTCAATAGGGGTTTGCACTTACTCATGCTATGGATATATAAAATTTCTGCTAAGGAAGCAAATCTGGTTGCTCAAAGTTTGCCCTGGTTGCATCGAAACTGGACTTACTAGGAGGGATTTTGGTGGTAGCTGACTTTTCATAGAGCTGCCTAAGAAAGGCTTGGTGTGAGAAATAAGTCTAGAATGATTATTTTTACATTGGCAGTACGTAGAAGCTTAACATGAGATGATGTATTCATCTTACTGCTCTCCAGTTATTCGCCTGGCATTACTCAGATTCCGACAGTTTAAGAGCTACTTAATTCTTATGCCTGGAATTACCTTGTTTCCAAACTGCTCACAATTTCTTACAGTTATGTCAGAGACAAGGATTTGTCCTCCATTGGCACAGAACTGAGCATATATTAGGATCTTAAATAACTGGTCATATGCTACACGAAGCCTATGCTGTCCTGATTTCTAGTCGAACGATCAACTACAAAACACTCTATCCCCTACTAAGTGACTGAAACAAACAGCAAGAGCCAGTACTCAGCCCTGCAGCTGCACGTCTATTTATCATGGTAATAAACGAGACTCAAGATCACTTTCTGGATGCAAAGTGCTATCAGACAATAATTTCCTGACTTGTCTGTGTTCAAAGAACTTAATGGTGTTACATGTAGCTTCCAAACTTGCTTCCAGTTCCAACACTTGGCGCAGAACACAGGGAAAATAACAAATATTAAGACATGATGTTAGGGCATTAGGGTAAGTTAGGTAATACAGTACATGTTAGTTGAGACAGGAAGAAAACATCAGGATAAAGTAGAAGGATACAGCCCAGTGGTTCCAACTGCACATCATAACCTGCAGTTTCCTATGTAAAATTTTAAAAATTGTTTGAACAAGTATTGCCCACACACAGTGGGAAAAAATGCTCACTAGGCAAACAGTTTCAATGTTCAGCCCTGCTGGATGGTCAGTATTTGCCAGTTCCACAGCTATGCCATTTTACTGGCAGTAATTTTACAAGTGAATAATGATGTTGGTTGCTAGTCAATCTCAGCTGTCCTAATCTACCAGTGAACAGACTAGACCGTAAAGCAAGGAGATGGGGGCTACACTTGTCATTATAAAGATCCTTTCAAATTGATGGCTGTGCAATCACTCTGCCTTCATACAGAAACTATTAATCAGGAATCCCAAGGAGTGGTTACTTTTATAGCAGAATAATGGTTGTACATTGTGGAACTGCAAAATTCCGCAATTTCCATAGAGCACATGAGAAATGACTGCCTGGCATATCATGATACTCATGATACTTACGGATGCAAAAGGAAAATAATTGCACAAAGTCAACTGCTGAAAGAATATATAAGATACCAAATGATTTGTATCAGTACCAGCAGAATTGTTATGGGTGCCTGGCATTGCCAATTCTAAGCAAGAAGCTGGCTGGAGTATTGGCCCAGAACATACTGTTTTCAAACCTGTTGTCAGTAATAAAGCTAAAGAAAGCTAGACCTAGAAATGTCATTGACTGATTAAAACTCTATGGGCTGTTTCACAGTTAGGTGTCACTTCAGAAACAGGTAAAATAGACCAAGAGCTGAGATAAGTATAGTATCAAGTTCTGAGTCTAAAGACAATTATACTAATGCCAGAGTCACACCTAAGTGTGACTGATCTGGTAACTGCTTACAGCAGCCAGGCAGAATCAGGGTGCCTGCGAGGTTAATGTGCTGAACCTGCTCTCAGGTATTTCAGTGTTGGCTAAATATTAAACAGAAGAAAAAAAACATGAAAACATGACCCCTGTCAAAACAATTCACCTCCTGTGAACAGAAGACATCACATAGCTTCTTGACTCAGAAGAAAGATTGGTCTGGGGATAAATTTTTGGGCTGTGGTAAAGTGCTCATTCTGCCACAGACCTCAAGCGTGACTTCAGATTCACAGATTTTTAAGGGCAGAAGTGTTGGCTTCCTCTATGATCCGGGATGCAAAACCTCACTGAATTCCTGCATCAAGCTTGAATTTTCCCCCTGTCCCCCTCATGACATATTGTATAGAAAAATATCTTGTCTTGATTTACATAGAGTGGACAGTAGCATGCATTTCTAGTAAGGTCTCCTCAGTTGCAATGGTATGCCTTGTTTCTAGTCCAGATTTCTCTCTGATATTCATTATGCTGAGATTATGCTGTCTTCCTGAGGGTGGTGCTTCTCTACTGTGATCAAGGGGGCTAATTAAACATTCTCTTGGATAGATTAAGTCGTTTAGTCGTAGTCACGTATTTTCTGAACTTGTGGCATTCTTGCAGTTTTTCCAAAGTCACTTCCGATTCTTCACTTGCAGTGTCAACACCTACATTTGTCACAGCATTGCATTTAGAGTTTCAGTTCAGTCAGTAGCCTACCATGATCCCCAGCATCCTTCTAAATTTGAGATTAGAGTGCTCCATTATGTGCTTTGGTATATGTTCTTTTTAGCTGGATTTGATCTGGCTGTATTAAAATTGATGTTACTTAAATGAACCTACTTCACCAAAGCTGTTCACATCAGCCTGATCTGTCACCACAATTCATTTGCACTCTGTTGCTGTTTTGTCATCTGCAGGTGTTGGACCTTTTTTTCTGGGTTATTCATAAAGACATGGGTTCGCATGAGGACTTATGGCCAATTCAGAAGTAATCCCTGCCAGTCTTGGCAAAAAGATTCTCACAGCACAGTGGTCTGACATTTGTAGTTATTGCTGAGACCCATCCATCAACCAGTCCTCACTCTGTTTAGTGTAGTTATGCATTTTGCTATTATTCCTTTATCATGTGACACAGCTAAATAGTTTATCACAGTGTTTCTAAGAAGTTTTATTAACATACTTATCGTTACGTGAAACAAGAATTAAGCAAATACATAGTCCCATCAAAATGTAAGACCTATTTTCCATAAAACAGTGGTTATCGTTATATTGTTATATTTGGAATCAGTCTCTTTACTGTTTTGCCTGTGATGATAATGCGCTAATTGACATAGAATTGCCCAGGTCATTGTCTTTATCATTTTTGTATTGCTAGACCACCTCTAGCTTTTTTCCCCAATAATTTGAATAATCTCTAATAATTA
>VZTL01021105.1:0-12853 GCA_013400535.1 Scopus umbretta
AAACCCACCTGGACATGATCCTGCGCAACTTGCTGTAGGTGAACCTGCTTTAGCAGGAGGGTTGGACTGGATGATCTCCAGCGGTCCCTTTCAACCACAACCATTCTGTGATTCTTTGAAATAAAGGAATTGGTAAAGAAGGAAGACAGTGTCATTTGTTTCCTCCCAAGTCTTGCTGTGCCTCATGTCAGACAGTGATTTTATTGCAGAGATATTCAGAATGTCAGACAAAGCTGTGTGAGCACACTTCTGTACTCCACATCCTTAACCAGGTTTATCAACAGGGCCCCTGCCTTCGTACAATCCCTATCTGTGCTAAAACAGTGCAGTGGCATGAAAAAAAAAAAAGTTCAAACAATATAATTCGTGCCTCAAATTTCCAAGCAAAGTACCACCTTATGCAAGAACTTAGTGTTGCATGGCTGAGATCCCACAATACATCTTCATTTTGTTTCTAGTAATCATTGAGGAATGTAATCTTATTACCTCATCAGTTTGAGATTGCCCTTTTTAGCATACTGAAGTTTTTGTGGGCATAGCACCCAAAGGCGCTCGTGCGATAATTCAGGGGTACTGATGGCTCATGTAGCCCACAGTTCTGAGTTTTACTTTGTAAGGGCTGTCCCTTGCAGATCTACAACACGTTTGCTCAGAGTATAATATTCTCTAATGATCTGTCCCAAAAGCATTTCTGATGCAGGCAAAGTGTTTATTTGGTAATTTATAGATCCAGTAATAGCTTCAGCAAATGCCTTCCTCTTCAGTCCCAAAAGGAAATACCCTCATTCAGGAATTACAAACACTCTACTTAAAAGTTATCCAAAACTTACCACATCAATAGTAGAAAGCAACAATGAATGGCTCTGAAAGTAAAATGTTTTGGTTTGAATGCGATACAGTTGATTGTTAAAAAAAACCAAGAACAAACCAAAACCAAAAAAAAGAACTTTTCAAGGTGAGCATTGTGCTTGCTTTGACCAGGAGACAGAGAGGAAAGCACAGCTAGAGCCTGGGCCCTGACAAAAGTCCTCACAGAAGGACTGCACAGCAGCATGAAGCAAACATTTGCAAAACTGCGCTCTTCCGGGACTGAGCCACTAATAAACGTTGAGCAACTATGTGGTAGTATGCTCTGGGACACCCAGGAGGGTAGCTAAAATCAGCATCTGGTACATCAGTAACTTGGGGGGAGGGAAGAGCAGGAGAGCTAAGTCCCTCTGCTACAGGTATGATGCACGTATAGAGCCGTTGACCAGGGCTGGCGCAAGAATGGCTAAAAAAGGTAAGGAAGCAAGTGAAAAATGACACAAAGGAAACGGGATATTGTGCAGTTGTTGATGGTACTCTATGACTTCAAGTAAAAGAGGGTCTCCAAATACAGAAGTCTTCCCAGCTGAGGGGAAAACAGTCCAACACTGAAGGACACTTAAAAGCAGCTCCAGGGCTGACAATAATGAATAAATAAATAAAAAAACCCCCCGCACTCGTCAATCCTTCCCCTGCCAAATCGCCCATATGCAACCTTGCCTCTCTTCACAGTTATGCAGTAAGTTGCTGCGCTGTGGTCAGACTGTAATCCAAAGACTGAAAAACCAAAAAGCTAATTAAAGAAATACAGACATGTCTTTTCCAGCCATCACCTTCACCATCAGAGAGCAAGCAGAATCTTTAACAAAACAAAAACAAACAAAAAAAAAACAACCAAAAACATTAGGCCTCATCCCAAAGACAACTGGACTAGGTTGCATCACATGCTCCCTTTCCATTTAACAGGAGTTTACCTGTCTTAGTTTCTAAAATGGCCTTAGATTCTTCCAGGTGCCTGGGTGCATTGCTCCCAGTTAAACCCAAGTGATTAGGACCCTAAAAGCTTCCGATTTTTATGGCTTGGACCATTATTTCTTGCTGCCTCTGCCATTTAGTGCTGAGCTACATCAGCCACAGATTCTACCACTGAAACTACAGTATGTCTTGCACTGCAGGTATCTAGATGTGAGCTTTGCTTCTTGGACCTGCCTCTAAACATGAGAAATGGTTTTTGCGCCTCGCCGCCAAACCACACAGCACTGAAGCAGAAGCTGCATTGACCAAGGTACAAGTAGCTGTCTGAAATTGCTTGGCAAAGTGTCTTTGAGAAAGCGTAACTGCAGCAACAAGAGCCAGCAGAGATGAAGATTTCATTATATTGCTGCTGTTGGCTTTTCTGAATATAAAAACTGTGACCACAGATTGCCTAACTTTCTTTTTGAACTTACCCAGCTTTTACTTTGAGACGCATGGGTGCTATGTTGCTTCATAGTTAAACGTCACCCACTGTTTGGTGGGGGGGACGATGACACACGGTTGCCTGCCTGCCAGCGATTCCCTCTATTTGGGGATGTCTTGCATCTGCTTGACTACAGAACTCGAGTCCTTCCAGGCGCATTGCGGCACAGCCATAGAAATACATAAATCTGTTGTGACAGTAATTGTGACGGGAGAGTTCTGTTCTTGGAACAGGCAAATAGTCACTAACTCATTTCAGCTTGGTGGCTTCAAAGTTTGGGGAGGCTAACATTTTTCTGATAAAATTCAATTCAGTGCACTAATTTCCAGGGAGGTTCATTTTATATCTGTGAAAGCTGTCTTTCCTGCTATAAGAGAGCAGTCTTAATCACATGGGAAGGCAAACAGTAGTAGCTTCGGGAAAGGTCTTTAAGGACCCTGTAGAAATTAAGGAACTTTTCTGGCTCCAAACAAAATCCGGCAGCTCACCACTGGAACGGCCTTCAGTGTTCACTTGCGTATGTATGGGGGAAATAGAGTACCAGAACAGTTCGAAAAGCTCAGAGCCAGACATGAAAAAATCACACCGCTTCGTCTTTGTTCAAGTTCTGCTACAGAGTATGTCTTCCCACAGTAACACTATACAGAAGGCCAATGATCAGAAAGCAAATACCAATACCATTTCCTCTCTGTTCACCAATTCTCAGCACAGGAAGCTTCATGCTAGGAAGAAGAACCATCTCTTCGTAGCTGCGCTGTGGGACTCTTGGGAGCACAGGAAGAGCAGTGACTGGCTGCTGAGGATCACTGGCAGGGGATGAGGGGGAGCTCACAGCAAGCTGGATGGTGCAAGAAACCTACATCAGCCACAAACGCAAGAGCTGCTTTGAAAGTTGTCACAAAGACCATGTACACCATTGTTCTGCTTGCCGTCACCGTGGTCACAGGAGCTACAGGTACTTCTGATGGTACTTTGGTACCAACTCTCTGTTTGAGGGCAGAGGAGGAAAAGGCAATGTATCAGAGTGATGTTTACTCAATTCTTCTTTGGGAAAGAAAAAAATCTAGGGGAAGGAATCTTAAAAAATTGCTGAAGGGACTTTTTGATGGAAAACCAATAACCTGCAAATCAAAACATTTCTAGCTGCAGCTAGATCTTTTCTGTTGTCAACAAATAAGATGTTGAGCTTGGGCTTTTCAATGATTTGATGAGAACTGGTAATGATTTTCCTCAGAGTATGACATTTTTCAAGATAATTAACAGATTTATTAAAAACTTGTTTGATGGGAGGTTTTCTGATAGTCTGAGCACTCTACCAAGCTTTACTCTTAGGTGTCAGTGACTTGTCCTGACAAATGAAATATACTGGGATTTTAAAACACTAGAATCAGATGAAAGTTTTAATAATACTGAACAGGAAGGTTCTTTCCCCTTTCCAAACTCAGTTAAATAGTTAGAAAAGCTAATTCCAAAAATTTGGGATCTGAAAATGCAGCTATAATCCTTCTCCTCCATACTCTACATTAATTATGCAAATTCTTGTTTGTTTTGTTAGGATAGGTGAGGCAGGTCGCAAGGCAGTGATCTTGAATCTATCAGGGATCTCTGCTACTAACAGCAAACGGGAATGCGTTTTCTTTCCAGTTAAATGTCATGCTCCTCTACTATTTCATCTGTCACCACTATAATCACAGAAATTGTTTCATATAAGCTTTGGAGTGGCAGGGCAGAAATTGTCACCTGTGCTCGATGCGATTACGAGGGCTGCTTATATCCAGCACAGAAGTGGGGTGAGTGTCTTCAAACATTCATTTTTCTGCTGTACTGAGCAGCGATGCTGAGGGAAAAGCAACCTGAGAGATCTCCCCGTACAGATGGGCTCTGCAGCTCAGACACAGCTTCCCAGTCATGTAATTTATCCACTGTCCTAGGGAGACAACCTTACAGAGGGAGGGAGTGAAAGCAAGGACCGATGCACGCAAACAGAGCCATAAATTTAGAGCTCTATTCCCACCTAAGAAGAGACATGCAGCTCTTGGGCTGGCACAGACAGGGCCTCACACTGGTGTGTAACAGTGCAGACATTTCTCTGTGAAGCACAGACCAGAACTCCAAGGCTATGAGCGATATCCCTGGGCACCTTCTCACACGTCATTCTCCTTCTCTCTCTCCTTCAGGGAACCACAGAGTGTCAGTGACAGTAGGTAGCAGCTCTGTGCTCAGCTGCCCTCTCAAATCCAATATAACTATGGTAACATGGAAAATAAACCCCAAGGTTGGAGGCCCCTGCACCTTGGGTTACAGGGCTGATCAGAACAAGTCAGACAGAACAAACTGCAGCGACAGCATGAGCTGGAAATTCGGACCAGATCGGGATGCTGCCCTTGAGATACGGCAAGTGGGTATAGCCCATGAGGGAACTTATACCTGCGAAGTAGTAGCAACAGAAGGGAATTTCCACCAGATGTACCACCTGACCGTGCTAGGTAAGGGACTCCTTCCTCATTTTGCAGTTCTCCAAAGGACCACCTCTGGGCCTGGACATGCAAAGCTCCTCTCCCCATGTACCAGGGGATTTGCTAATCCAATATACCAAAAGAGGATTCTGCATATGCATCTGGTTATCCTGTAGAATCAATTGTTAATACAACTAATTTAAGAGAACTAAAACATGTGACAGTAACTCTTCTAAGTGCTGAGATAGTCTCTCAATCGTGGGATGTTCTTAACCAGACAGTAGGAACAGACCCATTTCCTCTTATGCTGGCATTCAGATACACNTCATCCCTCAAGTAAGCTTCTCTTTGTGCATTCAGCATTCAAACCCCCATTTAGCCCCCTGTTCATACACTAAGACAAACATCAGTGGTGCTGGCAGGATTGCAGCAGGAACTGTGCAGCTGAGCTGAAGTTTCCCATGAGAGTTTTGCTGAGGGGGAAGGATAAACAAAAGTGCTGTCAGAACTGTAAAGTCCTTTGTGAAATTCTAGGAAGGGGGATGGGGATGTAGTGGTCTTCCCTTCCACCAGTAGGGCTGAATGGAAAGGCAGTATTATTCAGAAGTTCGTGACACACAAAGATGGCAATGGTATGATCACCCAGATCTATGTATTGTAATCCAGTGGTAGCATTATGTCTTGCTAATTTTTGGGTTATACATAGGTTGTGTCAGGAAGACTGAAAGCCAATTTACAGTTTCCAAAGACTGGCTGGTAGGTGAAGGCTTTAGGTGGTGAAGTTGAAGATGTTGCTGGGAAGTTGTGTGCAACCATATGTATTTCACTGAAGTACTTGGTTGGAAGAAAATCAGAGCTGAATTTGCTGGGATGCACATTTGCTGGGATGCAGCTGGACTATGGGAAGTAGGGAGGAAGAGGATCTAATTAGTGCCCATACAGCAAAAGACAAGGCTCCTCCATCAAGGGCTTGGGGGGACTTTGTATTTGCCCAGTTCTGTGCCCGGCACTGTATTCCAGCTACCTTAGGTCACCCTCTGAAGCGCAGCCCTAAGAGAGCATTGTCTAGAAGATGCCATCCTGACAGAGGCAGAGGGTAAACAAACGGTCTGTGAGACATACCTACAAGAGCAACTGTTTCTCTTTAGAGAATAGTGGGTTGTCTCTTCACTGTGTCATCGGCCTTGCTAGTCTCCTGGGCCTCCTCTTCCTGCTTGCTGTTCTTCATCTCTACACCACTTGTTATAGCAGGTATGTATGGGACATGATACACACAAACCACACGGTCCTGGGGAAGTTTAGAAGGGCTTCTGGTACTAATTCATGTCATGCGCAGTCACCTCAGTCTGTCACAAACATGCCAGTTCAGCACATGTTCATGGAGATTTGTCCGAGGTCTATAACACCACAGCTGTGGCAGAGGGGGAGGGAGTTCATATATGAGTGTTGAGGACCTTCTTCCTGCTGCCATACTTCTTTCAGAAGCAAAAATGTGAAGGGAGTGGTTAGTTTTTTCCACCTGACTGAGGGATCTGAACAAAGATTGCCAGGCTATGAAGATTAAAGAGGCAGCAAAACATATTTCTGAGCTTGGAGACAGACTTTTGGTCCATTTTCTCCTACTCAAAGGAAGCCAGGGCCAATGTAGAAATGCAGGAACTATTGCATGAGAGCAGAACAGGTCTGCAGGTCTGCTGTTGTAACTGCTCAGGAATTCTGGCAGCTTGGCCAATTACTTTATCTGAGCTAGCTTCTGTGTCACAAGGTGCAATTGCTGCCCAGAATTATGGTACAAACACCACAGAGGCAGAACTAACTGCAGTGTACAAGTCACTTGAGCTCCACACTTTGCTGGGGCCCTTGGCAGCTCTCTGTTTGGTGCTGGCTGGAGCATGGCCTGCCCATGGTTATGCTCATGTGAGATTACAGACATCAAGCCTTATGTTCTTTTGTTTCTCTACCAAATAAAGGGGAATAATTCTGTTCTTGCATTCCTAGAGCCCAGAACCACATTCCCAAAACAGCCTCGTCCTCACACTTACAGCATTGGTGTCTTGTTTCCTAGGACAATTAGAAACCAGTACAAGCCAAGGCATCTTCCATCTGCAGAGCTGTCTGGACCTATTTCTAACTCAGCACCTGAGCAGAGATGAAAGAAACTCCCAGTATGCCTCAGTCAACAATGTGACATGCAGCAGGGACTCGTCAGTACCAAAGCATTCAGAAGAAAGAAGTAAACATCTGCAATGCAGCCAGCATAACTGTGCAGAAACATGGCGTGCAGGGCAGGTCCTACCTGACCCTTGTCAGCTCTGTCTTCCATCATGTCTCTAATGCAACTATAGGTGCTGTTATCACTCATGGAAGTATCAATTTTTTTAATAACTCAAAATTTAACATATATGTAATAGGAAATTAACTCATCTTGTATAAAATGAGGTCACTCCATTTCAAAAACATGTATCCTAGTATTTAAGTATCGTGTCTCATAGGATAAAATAAATCAGAAGAATTGTTCTTGCATACTAATGAGCAGCAACCTTCCCAGGATGACCACACAGGACTGAAACTAAATTAGAGCAACTCAAAATTCTTATAGTGAAAAAGAAAAGTGTTTCACCAACAGCTAAAAAAAACGGGGAGGGGGAGAGGGAAAGAATATTTGAGCTTGAGCAGTTATTGCTACACGAAGCATAGAAATTATTACAATCCTGAGATCTAAGCCTTACACTCATTTACCTCTTTGCATAATCCAGAAAGCCGCAGCCCACAGAACACAGGTCTCTAACACTAATTTCTTTAAATGCATCTTACTGGTCCTATCACAAGGGAACCCCCGGGTTTAACCTTTCATTCGATGGCATACTGCCACTACTAAGCCTCTAAACATAGCTGTGCCTCTTCACCATTTCTTAACTTCTATTCTGAATAGATATGACTAGAGCTGAATATTACTATGCACCTGAAATTTCAAAGGAACCAGAGGTATTTCAGACCCACCTCCCTCCTCTGTGCTTGGCAGAAATCCACATATCATTGTTACTGTACAGAAGACTATTTCAAACTGTAATACATCTGGAGACCTTTTCCACTTGCTACAGTCGTGCAATTTGCCAAATCTCTGCAATGAGATGTTAATGATATTTCTGTGAGATGCCATCTTACATAAGGGCAGAAGCGGGAAGGTACTGCAGGAGCACTTTTGCTAGGCATGCTACCCTGTGTTTGTGCGTTTCACATGCCCAGGTTACAGAGCTGTTAGGCCTTTCTATATTCTTCACACCCCTTCCAATCCCAGACTAGTTTTTAGCTATTCAAGCATTTATTTCATTATTTGGGGTATTAGTTACACAGATCTCTAGCTCTCAGCCAGCAAGCTGGGCTTAGAATTAGGGCACTACTGTGTTACAGAGAAGGTAAAACACAGAAACCAACTCCTCTGGGCATTGGGGGCTCTTTGGCAGGGACACACACACACAACACAAACCTGCACAAGTGTCCACAAACCTCAGCTGTTCTGAGGGCACCAACGAATCTCAGCCAGATTTATTAGCTTTTTTGTAGCGTCTTATGCACACAGACCACATTTATGGCTGACAAGATAGGGCAATTGCCCAGATCCGCAGGCCGGAAGAATACCTGTCTAAGGCCAAGTTAGATAGCATTGCAAGTATAGGGAGGAAGAGAGGGTAGAGAACAGAGAACTCCACAGCTTCCACAAAGCTGGAACATGATCCTGATCTTTGTTATTCCTTCACTGCTTCTACCCATGACCACATCTCAAGTTTTGTGAGCCTCATTTTGCATCTGAACCAGCTACTGAAGGAGCCAGGGCCAAAACCTCACCTAAAGTAATAATTCAAGCTTTTCAATCTCGGCACACTAACATATAGAATAGTTATCTAGCTTTATACAGAAAAGGAAATGCCGTGTCACCGCACTCCCTCCCTTATGCAACTTTTCTACCGCTACCTTGCTGCCCCTCACCCTTTCCTGGTGCAGCTGATAAACTGGTATAAGCGACTGCCTGGGGCAGTTTCTGCAGAATGACACCTGCAGGATGCAGACAATGATTCTGCTGGCACAGCGTGTGAAACTGCTCCTTTCATGTTTACAGGCACAGGCCCAATTCCATCCATCTGTTGTCACATATGGTTGGTTGGTCACAACAGAGTCTGAACTCTGCAGACCTGACACGCAATGTGAATGAACTCGGAGATGAGAGCTAGAAGAATAAAAAATTCAGAGGCTAACAACATTACTGCTAATTCTTTGTGGTAACCTAACTGCTTTATCAAAAGGCCAGTATGCAGAAAACCACAATGACTTTGGTATTTGTAGCTATCCTTGTAACTGAATTTCCACAGTGCACATCCACTGACTGCACACAAGCCGTACTCAGCTAAACCTCATCTCTGCAGCAGCTAAGCAAGCGTTGAGCACCTACACGTACAAACCTACACGCAATGTGCTAGATTCTCCATCAGCAGTCTCATTTTATGTTAAGACCAACTGCAACTCTATTTGGCTCTTACTAAGAATATTACAGACAAAGGGAGTACACAGAAAAGACTCGTCTTCCTTTCCTCTCTTCACAAATAGGCAGGGCAAGTCAAAATTTCAGAGACACCAAAGACATGCCCTAGGTTAGCAACAGCCCACCGGTGTTGGCAGTATTCAGAACGTGTTCTTGTTGAGCTCTGCGTACTACATTTCTTTTCCTTTTCTCCAGATTGGTCAGGTGTCCAGTCAGAAAGAAAAAATATCTCACATCCTTTGTTGCGGTTTCCATCCAAATGGCTCAGACCCTCTCTATGCTCCATCAGTGATAAAAGAGATCAAACTCACATACCAGAGTCCACAACATTCTGTAACCAGTCTTGCCCCTACCCCTTGGTCTATTTACTCTCAAAGCCATCACAAATCCTTCTGCAGGAGGGAGGGTAAAGCAACCTAAGCTTTCTACAATCAGAGTTTCAGCCTGGTCTCCTGGGGGACTACCAGAGCAACTAAGAACATTTCTGCCTTTCTCTCTCTGGACACCCATCTTCTTACTGGTGTGTTCACCACACAATAATGACAGATTTGATTGGAATGTGCTAGATTGCATTTATAGCTGTTTAGGTATTGACAGACCACTGTGTTTGCCATGGGTCTTGCTTGCCTTACTGTATAGTAGAGTCTAGTGGTCATTAGTGGCTGCTTTTTGCTTTTGCTGGTTGCTGTAGTGCTGATCATCTCACTCTGCTGTGCCTGAGAACATTTTGATAACAGCAATGCCTGGTCTGGCAGATAGCCAGAGCATCACTGCCATTTCTGTGCTGCTGCACTGGAGAGGCTAGAACTCCACCGTGAACTCGAGTCAAAGGGACTGTNCTCACAAGAAGCAGAGCAAGTGCAGCAGTCACCCAACCTGTGCTGGCTTTGCTGCCCAATAACTCTACATGACACATGACCTCTTCTGTCCTGAGTGACCACCATAACAGATGGAGGCCAAAGCCATGGACTAAATGAACATTTTATAGACATTTTACAGGGGGATGGTCAACAAACTAAGGGAATGGATATCTGTGTGTATATATCAAAGGATGGGAAGAGGGCTATGGTTAATGAGGATGTATTGGATAGTACGTGAGCATAATGTAAATGGTAGGGAATAAGGGGTGGAGAATGTGTTGGTTTGGGCTGGGATAAAGTTAATTTTCTTCATAGGAACTGGTATGGGGCCATGTTTTGGATCTGTGCTGGAAACAGTGTTGATAACACTGGGGTATTTTACTTATTGCTGTGCAGTTCTTACACAGGGTCAAGGCCTTTTCTGCTTCTCACACCACCCACCAAAACTATTGTTCTACCTCCTCAAACAAACAAACAACAAACCAACCAACAAACCACTAACTTCAAGTAAAGAAAAAAAGTTTTAACAAATTCAGAGACTGCACTAACTTTTCTGCCCCCACCTCCAAGTAAGAACTGACTTTTCTAAGTTTCAGTCCTTCCCCAGCAGACATGCACAACTGAGAGACCGCAGACTGACTACAGACTCATTTTTTCATCACCTGGTGAGCCTGCCCAGGAGTTTACATAAAAAAACCTCTCAGATCCTGTCCACTTGCAGAATGATCTCAAAGAGACTGCTCCAGCTTCACCATCTCTTCAGTGTTACCACTATTTCAGTGTTACAAGTCTCCAGTACAAGTCTCTTCATACCCCTGCTACTTCTGTTTGAGTTTGCTGAACAGGAACATCAGGAGACTGAAAGATGCTCTCAATTCACATAGTACTTCTGAAGCTTGGTATAGAGATGCAAACTGATGTCATCCCACTGACAAGCTATCACACCAGCATGTAGAGCATCCTGCTTTTCTTATACATGCTATGGTTTATACAAGTGGAAACAGCAAGAGAAAATGAACAAGAAAATGTGTTTCTCACAACGACTTCTCATTTTCTGTGTATAAACACATGGACAAAGATGCAGAATGTCGCACATTTTTGTTTCCCTAAATCTACCTGCTCTAGGCAGAGTAAGACTGGATTACTTCAAAAACCCTTATGAAGAGTTTGCATCTGTTTGATTCTATGTCCCCTGATGTCTGTGAAGAAGTAACATGTGTACTAAAGTGCCCAAACTGGCAGAGCACTGACAGAAATAGGCCTGTCCTGCCAGGTTGTTTTGGAGTGGCTGGCAGAAATCCTCACTTTGAAGCAAGCAGGTGGTTCAAAAGGAAAAAGGTACTACAGCAGCCAGAGCTAGAGATGAAAGCAAGAGAAATCCCAGCCTCCCACCTTGATCTATAGTTTGCTGTATCGGCACACTTCACGTGTAACAAAACACTGTTGCTCCATTGGCATTTTGTGCCATCAGAAACTGGCCTCAAAGTCTGCGCTACTCACCCCACTGCTAGCTGCGTGTTCCCACCTTCACAGTGTGTCTGTCACTGGCACAAGTTGATGTGGCTGCTCACTGAACGGAGTTAGGCAATTCAGCAGGCAAGAATGAGTCAACTTATGGCAGTCTTGTGGTAAATCAGACCACAAAGGCAGGAGGGACCACAGGGGTGGAAAGGAACAGCCAGGGACAGGGCAGGTGAAGACATCTGCTTAAACAGAAGTGTCTGCTTAGTCCTCTCTTAAGTGCTGATGGTGGTCCGGTGCAAGAGTGGAGTTCTGTTCCAGTTTGAGGCATTATCTCTTTATAGTGGGAGAGAAACTGTGGAGCAGACTAGGGAAGACAGAGATATTCAATTTTAAGGGCTCCACTTATATCTGAAGATTAATAAATAGGCACTCGTACTTAACTCTGCTATTCAGTTTCCTTCATGCTGGCACAGCAGCTTTCTGCAAAAGCAGGTTTAGAGCCGCAGTTGCTACTTTTCTGTCCTGGGACATGTTCAGACATTGGCCTTTAAAGAAAAGATCTCAGGTTATTAGGTTTTTTGGGAAAGCTGGGGTCATGCCCGGACAGTGCTAACACCCTGTCAGTACCAGAGGTGGAACACGTTTCCTCCAGTCCCCTAACATCTAACATAAAATTTATCTTCACCCAGCTGTGTCAGAAGTGAAAAAACAGAAGGCATAGTCACTATATCTCTTTCCACACGGTTTCCCAGACTGACAACACAGGAAGCTTGGTGCAGTGGAGAGGGATCTCCAGCTTCAAGAAGCTAATCACTCAGGAGCAGGCAGGTCAGGGTGAACTGGCACAGCAAACATCAACGCTGACTGAGAGCACAGCAAAAAGGTCTTCATACTCAGCTGAGCAAGACAGCCACTTGAACAGTAAAAACAAGCATTGCTGGCAAGAGTTTGGTTGGAAGGGTTACAGGAGCCTTCGTGCTGCTTGCTATTGGAGCAACGGCCAAGGCAGACTACCATTTAGGAGTAAGTAGCTGTTTGAAGCTGGAGGCGAGGGCAACGCGCACCAATTGTTTCTTAGCTTTGTTGTACCCACAGCTAGGTAGCACACTCACATGAGGAACAGGGTGCTAATCAGCAGCTGGATGGAAAAATGAAAGAAGAAAATTCATTGCCGGTGGTACAATGTAATTGCGTCAACCTGTGTTCCCCAAGAAATGGAAGTCCTTCAGAAAAACAGGACCAGGCAGGTGGTTGCTCCCCAGATTTCCTT
>VZTL01021106.1:0-24386 GCA_013400535.1 Scopus umbretta
GTCAAACCACAACACAAATAAAAATGGCTGATGCCTCCTGTACGAAGGGCTAGCAGTGATGGTGGAAACAGATGGCTGACACACAGATGGAATACAAAAAATAAAAAACTTTCCACTTTCTCTCTTTTCCAGACATGGGTTGTCTGATGTGATGGGCCATAAACCAACAGCAATGCAATTGACTGCAAGGAGTCTAGAAGGCTTAAAAACAAGTTTCCTCTTTCCTTGCCCCCATCAAGACATGATGAATCAATAGGTTGAGACCGTGGCTGATGTTGAGATGCACAGTCATCTTATCTTTTACCAGATTTATTGTGAAGGGAGTTGTTTTTCAGCATGGGTCTAAGTATTTGAATCTATCCCTGAGTCTTTCTCTGGTTTATTAATGGGCTGCAGTGCTGCCATCACCATGGTATCCTGCTACCTCTTCCCCTGTGAAGACTACAAAACCGCATGTTGATGAAATTTACATTTTTAATTCTCCACTCTCCATAAAAACCGTTTGCAAAACCATGGGGGAACACAAATGCAAGGACAGTCTGGTATCTAGAAATGACTAGGGTTGCTGTGCTGTTCTGTTTGTTTTTAATGCTCTTTCTTTATGCTATTATACTGCAGTCATCATTGGTTCAATACCTGCTCCTAGGTAGACACCAGAACGCCAGATGGATTACGTACTTTACAGCACTAATGACAGTGGCTGATAATGTGTGCAAATCTCCCTTTCACTGATTGTTCAAGGCAGTTAAGAAATACTGAATACAGCTGTACATAATTACACTTCTTTTGAAACTAAACCAGCCTGTGAAATTTCTGTTCCTGGAAAATGGTCAAAATTAGTCAATAACAAAAACAAAACAAACAAACAACAAAAACCCAAACCCTTTGCATGTACTTAGTTAATGGTATATTGTGACATTCTGTTTCTTAGATGCAAGGCTTCCCTGCCAACTCTACTGAGACTTAAAGGAGGGGGGGGAATGCTGCATAATGAAACTACGAAAAGGTGGTTTCGCTGCAGGTGTAGAAAGATGCTGATTTGACAATACTCTGTGCGTATGCACTTGTTTATGTCAGGAGGAGTTTGTGTAGGACTAAGTATGTATGTGTCTTAGTGTGTTGCAGGTATGTGAAGAGACATTCCCTCTTTCTACCGATTCCCTGTTTCTTTTACATGTTTCTTTGAGTTCCTGTAAGATCAACTTTTGAAATTATCTTTTTTTTGGCTTGTTTATCCTCACCTTTTTTTTTTCTTCTTTCTTCTATCATTCTGCAAAATTTCCTTTTCTAAATGACTAAAGAAAGCAAGATCAGAGTTTTATTAGGTTTTGCCTTCCCTTCCCCCAATTTTTCTCCTGTTGAAACTTGCCAATCACTTTTAAAGCCTACATTGGGCTTTTCTGCAGCACAGGAGATATCATTAAGGCTTTAAACCCACTAATGAGGGAAATGTGCGCTGCTTGAAGGCTTCTGCAATATTAACTACATCCAATTATGTTAGGTAAACGTATGAGTATAGTCAAAACAGGATGAAAGCATATCTTTCTATTCAGGCCAAAAGCAGTCTTCTGAGCCAATCTTTCATCAAACTTACATTGGCTATTTATTTACTGGTTTTGCTGCACTTTTTTTTTTTNTTTT
The DNA here is from genome assembly GCA_013400535.1 of Scopus umbretta. Classification (NCBI taxonomy): domain Eukaryota; kingdom Metazoa; phylum Chordata; class Aves; order Pelecaniformes; family Scopidae; genus Scopus; species Scopus umbretta. The sequence goes on from VZTL01021106.1 coordinate 1,642, forward strand.
TTTTCCTTTTTTTTTTTTTTTTTTTTTTTTTTTCATGCTGCAACGATGAGGACAAACAACACTTCTAGACAAGAAAGGACTATCTATTCCCAGGGCTCTATTCTGTATTTAAAGAACACATTTTATTGCTGAATAAAATATGTGAAATCTTAGGACTGATACATATTTTTTCCTGTTTAAATACAGTATTGCTTCCTCATCTAATCCTGTCCTTAGCTGACTGTGTTATGAGTAGGTGTGATACATGTGGAATGGAGATGCAGTTCATGCTGGTCTTTTCTGGTCCTGACCTTTGATTTCTGTTGTTTTGTTGTTTTTTAAAGGGAAGTTCAAGTTATGCTACTTTTTTGGGCCTATGCTGTGAGGATATTTTTTTCTGAGGCTTAGTCAGTCTGACAGCATGGGTTTTCAACAGTGCCTCATTTCTGACCTCCGAAACTGTTACTTGTCAGTAGCAGATTGGTTGTTTTCTTTACAGTTTTCTCCCTTTTCCCTACTCTTGACGTATAGTGGAACATCATGTCCTTTGATGCCTGCCTTTCCCAGTCTGTTTTTGTTAGGAGAAGAGTAATTAGTTTGTCACTTATTCCAGAATTGGTACAGGTTCAGATCACAACATTCAAGTTGGCTTTTTTACACACTTGAGCATTCAGAGTTCAAGACCCAGTACTTCTCTTTGTTTTCATGTCTTTATCCACATTTGGAGATAACTCACCTGCTCCTGAACAAAAAGTCCTTCGAAGCATCTGATGATTAGAGGAGCCCATTCAGGTCTATGCAACTGATGTTCTGCAGCACAGAGAAGCGATTTACATGTACCTACCGAGAAGCCTAGGAGTTCAGCACTGACCACTGGAGCAGATGTGACACAGCAATATATGATAGTTTGAATGGTTGTCACGTATCATGCCTAAGATCTGTGTAGCCTAGCTGAGTGTTCTCTTTCAAAGGTGGCCAGCAGCAGAAGTCAAAAGAGTAGCTTAATAGCAAGACAGACAGTGACAGTAATCCTCCTTCTGGTTTATCTGCCCAGCCTCCAGCAACCAGTGCTGTGGTGACTTCCAGTGCCAGAGGTTGCATCTGGGCACCATTTCTCCTAATGGCTCCAATGGCTACAAATCAGTTTCCCCCCTCCACTTTTGAAGCCTTTCTATTAACTGTTATGCAGGCAGGTGACTTTTTTTCATGGATAAGCTTTTTGTTTCGACTGTGATAGAATTTCTATTTGGGGACTTGTGTGTGTGCAAGTAAAGTTCATTCCTCTTCAGTGAGAGTTAATGTGATACATGTGGGCATTATTATATTAATCCCTGCAAGCCTCTGCTCTTCATTTTAAGTCTTTTAAAAGTAGTATTGTCATCTCACAAATAGTGGGAATAATTGCCTCTTTAGTCATTCATTCGGATAGCTTAATCCATTTACCTGTTTATATTGTACTATATGTTATATATGTTTAAATTTGAACTTAAACATATGAAAGGTTTTCTCATTTCCTTTTTTTTTTTTTATGTAATGATAACATTCTTACCCAGAACAATGCTAACCACCTTTTGTTAAGATGTCTTAGCTGGACTTACCATTCCCACAAAAAGGCCTACAGAATGGAGCATCCATGTGAGCATTCCTCATCTGGTTCAGCTCAGAATCTAATCTATCTTAGTTTATGTATCAATGCGGACTTTTTCAAAACTATGCAGGCTGACTTGGCACTGAAGCAGATGATGAGTGCTCACACACGCTCTCCACCAGCTCCATTTCAATGATGGTAATCTCCAATAGATGGGGGGTGGTGAAGAGCTGATGGGGTAGTAGCATCTTTAGTTGATGCAGTTGGTTTTGCAGTGGTTCTCTGACCAGAGCCTGGAAAGTTGTCTTCTGATCTTTACAAAATTACCTAGCAATTAACTCCAGTAGATGTGTTCTAAGCAAAAATTTTTGCCATCCTGTTTTTTTGCTCGTGATCGTACACTAGGTAATGTTCATTCTGCAAGAGTGGGAAAGGATGTTTAGAGACGATGCGCTCCTTACCACTGACAGTGTGTTGCAGCTACAAGTCTTGCAGAGATCATAAGTGAAAAATGAGTCGGCAGGTCTTATTTTAGTCTCCAGTGAGAATTCTTCTTTGTTTATATAGCAAGCACATATCTTGGCACCATTTGTTGTAAATAGTTGAAAGCAAATAGTTGGCTGGTCTGAGCCTGAGGAAGGGAACACGCTGCAGAGTGTTATGCAGGTGCTGGGGAAGCGCTGTGCACGCAATGCTCCCAGCCACAACGAAGGAAAGTTGCAGAGCACTTGCCAGTGCTGCGGAGTTTTCATCAGTGTTAAATTCCCCACACTTGAAAGGAAAAGGAAAGAGGAGGAGGGGTGTAAAATTCAAGTCTTCACACTGCATGGCTTGCTCCCAGCTCTCCAGTGTAACAAGTGCTCCCTGCTTTGAGCACACCTGGCCACTGCTCATTTTCACATTGATTCACCTGTTTCTGGAGACTCGATGATGGCTAGAAGAGGCTCCATTTAGCCCCACAGACACATATGTAGACACAGATATATACACGGATCAGGAAACAGCAATCCTGCAGCAAAAGAGAAGGATTGTTGATCATTGTTAATTATTTACTCCTGCCAGTCTCCTCTCACTGGTGTTAAGCAGTAGAAACTAAAATAACTACATTCTTTGCTGAAATAATGTCCCATTATTCTTCTTTTCCTTTCACGCTTGCTCTTGCAGAAAAGGGTTTGGGGAAATAAGGAGTAAAAACAAGAACTATTTTGCACTGTTATTCTCTGTTAGATTAATTGTAAGTTGAAGATACACAAGAAATTATTTTTTTCCCTTTTCAAGGCAATTGCAAAGGACAGTTTCCCCATTTCCTATTTCATTTTCAGTATGCGCATTTAGATGAAGCTAAAACTGCACTCTTGCACTTTTTATGCAGCTTTCCTAAAATAATTCTGAATAATTTAACAATGGCTGAGAAACATTCCAGTTTAACCAGTCGTTGACCTTCAGTCACTTTTTAATGTTGTCAGGACTATACTGGTATTTCATCAGTTCCAAAGAAGCTGTATAGTAGCAGAGGCAATGGTGATATCTATAATTAAATTTGCCCAATGTCTTCCATTATAATGTTTACCTCTCAGTAGATTATCAAACTTTAACCGCTTCAATTAATATTTTCCATTTAGAATTTTTCAGTCCAAATGGTCTCACTATTTCAGAGAAGAAGCCTAGGGAAAAGATAGGGTTACCCATGGTGGGGAAAAATAAACCTGAAGTATTTTTTTTTTTTTACTTTGGCTTTGTTCCCTTTATTGAAAGGGCTGGATATAAAAATCACTTTGAAAATCTGACTGAAGTGCTTAAGTTTATAAGCCCCTGAAGAATCTCAGTAAACACAGACTCAACAAAAATTATTAGAAGAACAAGGAAACTCACTTGCTAGTATCGCTCTCTGCTGACAGGGCTCTACAGATCGCTAACTTCTTCTACATGTTCTCATGTGAACTTTATGTCTAAAGGTTGAGAATCCTGATTTGCGGCTAATCCATTTCACATGAAAGACTTTTTTATACATATAATATTAAAACCTTTCAGGACATTATTGTCTTTATAAATGTTACATTTGCAAAATCAGAGATCCTGTGGGGAAAAAAATAGTATAGGATAACATAACTAAAGAAATGGACCCATTTTTGCATGTGCTTTAGGATACAAACACTGCACTCAGTCTAAGATTTTCAAACCTTCTAATGCTTTATTTTGCTCTCTTAATTTCCTCTTAATATAATCATAATTGACTGCAGGAGGAATAGATGGCATGCTAAATTACCAGCATCAAGAATTAAAAAAAGATAGATACCTTACACGGCCCTTAATGTTTTCTGAGATTTGGTCAGGAAATGTGTGAGAGAAGAAGTTTCATGTTGTGGCTGATTTTGAAAAGTCAAAGGATGAAATAAGAAAAAAAAGTTGATTAGAATATTTTCTTTCCATTACGGCTTCTACTGTAAAATCAAGGTTGTTTCAACTTGCAAAGTAAAGTTATTTTGTTCCAAAACCATATATTACAAGATATTTTGTTGGAACTTTTCTCCATTTTTTTTTTCTTCCAGAAAGCCTGGAAAAACAGATTGATTTTGCACTATTTCCAGTTTCTCTTAACCATGCGGCTCTATTTACATTTCTCTAACCAGCTCTGGTTTTATTTTGATTTATCTTTGTTTTGAGTTTTTAGAGGGAATGCCCCCTCCCTAACTGGTGTTTCACCATGTCACATTAGACATCCTCTGGATGCCCTGGCCTGCTGGATGGTGCAGCCTTGGTTTTTCCCTTCTCAGTGGTCAAGTAGGGCAGCTCTCATTTCCTCAATTTTTTCAGCTGTCCCCTTGGTATTCGTGCTAGCTTTTGTATTATACTGGCAGTGTACAGTCAGTTTTGGCTGTAAGAACTTAGGCTGGTCCCAGGGTTAAGATTCATTCTAAGTAAAAACTTCAGCAGGGCATTAGACATGGTGCAGAGGGTTATTTTTTCAATGTCAAGATCCCTTTTATTTATCAGGCTGTTGGATGCTGGGGGGATTCAGCACCGAACTCAGATGTGGGAGAAGCAGCTGTGCAGATGCAAAATGAGTTCTTGTGATGTGGGAACGCATGCTGCACTGGCCAGCACGGATGGTTGGAAACTAAACCCCCTTCCTTTCTCCTTCTCCGACCCACCAGTGAAACTGGACTTGGAAGTGCAGATACCAATAACTCGCAAAAATGCTAGGTGCGGGCAATCGAGTGTGTGATGTACATGCTGAGTATGGGTGCAGCCCGGCAATTTCACACTGTGTGTGGTCTTCTAGAGAGTGAGTCCTCTTTTCTCCTTCAAATGGGAGGTCCCAGAAAGCAGGACTATGGCAACCTCCACTTGAGTTCCCTGTTGTCTTTCCATGTGCTCCTGGCTGTTGTGGGGTTAATACCCAGCGAAAGGTTGCAGGTGTTTCATTCTCACAGCTGGCACATGCTCCTTCCCTGGGCAGTCGATGAAAGAGAATCTAAATCCCAAATACTGCTCTGTCCTAGTCTGCATTTGCTGAGCTTCCAGCTTGTCTACACCTGAAATTCTAGCACTGTTTTTTTGGGCAACATAAGTAGGGGAGAATTCAGGATCTGACCCATCCCTCTAGTTCCATGTCATGGTGACAACACAGTAAAACTGAAGCAATGGGATGGTGAAACAGGCCCTCCAAATGCTGTATCACCTGAAGGAGGCCTGTTTTGCAAGAAAGGGATCGGTAAGCTCGGGGCCATGGGCTCCAATCTGTGGGGGTTTTGGTTGTTTTTAGATTTTATCTTATCCTAGAACTCTTAAGATGACAGGATATGGTGATGTGTTTCACGCTTCATAATCCGCACTGCTTGCTATTACAAGCCTAATATGTTTGAGAATGCAAAAGTAGCTGATACTGTTAATTTGTTTTGAACAAGGTACTTGCTGATACTCAGAGGAGCATTTTAGCTGCTCTCCTGGAAGAAATCAAATAAGAGAGATGTGAGGAACAGTCTGGTTACAGGTTGTTTGGGAAGTGAGGCTGTTCTACTGAAATTGCGAGCTCCAGGGAACTCGCGCTAAGTCCTGTAATATTATCTGTACGCAATAGGACTTTATTATTGTTGGAATTATCTTATGACAAACACTTAATTCTTGATGTGCTCAAATTAATTTGTGAGAGTCAAATGAACAAATGCTATTTCATATAAGCATTATAAGCATGTTTTGACATGCTTTGATAAATTAGGATTTATTTTTTTTACATGATTGAAAACAGACAAATAACCACAAATATGAAATCTTGGAAGATAAAGTCCTGAAAGTGTGCTATGCAACTACTTACAAAGTTTTATAGCCTAGCTCTTCTTGAGGGACAAATAAATGAGGAACGAAAGCAGCTACTACTATCAGAAAAATGCATTAGTGTTTTGACAGATAGATGTGAAGATCTTGATACACAAAATTTGGTTTTTTCCCTGATGTGTAAATATACACTTAATGTAATTAGAAACAATTGTGAAGTAGCAGGCAGGGAATTTAAATTCTTCAGTTAAGCAGATATTGCAAATGTGATTTGTTGACAGCTTGTTGTGCTGCCATTACAGCTGACCTGGAGTTTTCTTTCTGAATGACTATTAAAAGGACTAGCATAAAAAGAGGCATATTTGGCCAGGGAGTGCTCTGTCTCTGACTAGCAGCAGATACTTAGAGAAAACAGAACAGGACAAATGCAGGATGGTATTTCCTATAGAATAGCCTCCTAATGTCTGAATATCCATGGCTTTTGGACTTCCTCAGCTGGAGGTTGCATCCATGTTTTTAATTTTTAATAGCCCTTTTCTTCCAGTAGTTTGATTTAAATAGCATCTTGAACTCATTTGTATTTTTGAAAACTATGAGCAGTCTTCACAAGCAAACTTTTATTTTCTTTGTCTGACATTGTTTTCAAATTTCCATTTTGGCATTGCGACGAAAAAAGGTGAAATACTTTTTCCTTGAATTGTTTTGCACATACTGGAGATCATTGGTCTGAAGTACTGATTCCAAACGTTCTGTTTCAAATTAGAGAAATGACAGTTTGAAATATATTGTGTTTTTCAGGATGCTGTCACACAGGAAATGGGATATTAAGCAACAATTTTTAGGTGCTGCATGGGAACTTGGAAGACTGATAGAAACCTTTCTAAAAGACTCTCAGCTTTTGGTCATAGTTTACTGCTTATTTGTTTACTCTTAGTGTTTCTCAGTGCTTTGAGATTTTAAGCTAGACTGGCCTGTTTATAATTTTATTTCTATATTACAACATCTGGGTGAGAAAGGTCAAACCAAAATTGTCAATAAAATACGAAATACATGAAAAAGTGACATTCTTTTATATATACTCTGCTCTGAAGAAAAGTTTTACGTACAAATAATATTTTTAAACGAAGGCATTGGCAAGTATCCCCTTCACCTGACTAGTTTGCCTCTGCAGTAATCAGAAAGTCTTAAGCATTTAACCCCCATTTGAGGAGCTTAATTTGAAAATGCAGATTAAAACCACTTGCTCAGCCATATGTAGTGCTTGGAAGTGTCTTGAGTCCCTTGGAGCTGGTGACTTCAACACCGACGTTTCTCAGGCACCTGCAATTATTTTTCTAAGTATCATTAAAAGCACTTTGGTGCCAAAGCGCTTAGGAGTTTTGAGACCTACCTCATGTTCAGCATAGGAGACCCATGCATATAATGTTTCAAGAGGAGATGGACCTCACAGGTACCTTTGAAACTGGCTGGTGGTTCAGGCTCTGAAGGAAATATAGCAGCAGCAAGCATGTTCCTCTGAGTCACAAGAGAAAGTGATGGAACTGGGCCTCTTCAGTACAGTCCCCGGTGACAAGGGGAGCTGCCCAGAGTGCACAAAAAAGGCTTTCATGCATTTTTCTCCTGGAAATTGTTCCAAGGTCCTCATCTCATCTCTCTGGGAAGTACCTTACTTAGCAACCTGCTGGTGATTCTTGGGGAAGATGCACTTGCAGCTTTATGTGTTGAAGCTACTCCACATTCCATGAAGTCCTTGGCATTGATGGCAAAGAAGTTAGTGAATCTCTGCAGTCTGATAGGGAAGTCATCTGGATCGAGGAGGCCAAAGTTTCAGATACTACTGCAAAATACTGCTCATGTATCTTTATCTAATGATAGTTTTATATAAACAGACCTTGGAGAAGGACTGGGACTGTAGTCCATTTCACAAGTGGAATGAATGCTCTAAGCCCAGTCTCAGTTAATTCCTAAGTATTCACTGGCAAGGACAGGAGGATTTGGGACTATCCATTCCTGCATCTATCGCATACCTATCACCTGCTGCGGTAATTCTTTCCTTCTTCATTATTCTTATTTCCTTACTCTTCCTCCCATCCTTCTCCCCAGGAATGAATTACCACTTTTTCTCCCATGCGTGAGTTCAGTTCCCTCAGTGACATTATGAAAGGGAGTCACCACCATGACTTCCTTCACTTTTCAGTTGAACTAAAGGGAGTAATCCCTGATCACAGCTGTTGTGGCATCTCTTCTGGAGCACATTGTGTCATGATGTCTATGAGAAGGGAGGTGGTGTGGCCCTAGGGAGGTGTGGGTCTCTTCCTGCGTTGCTGTCGTGGCAGCTTGGACAACTCTGTTCTCAGCTTTGGCAAATCCTCTTCTGAGGTATCTAACTGCAGACGCAAGGCATTTCAGTCAGGATTATGATGGAGTCAACAGCCTAGAGCACAGGCAGTGGCAGGCTGACTAGTACTTACAATCCCTCTTGGTATTCTCCAGAATCTTCAAGTGTGCTGCAGCGATGTCTCTGAATGAGCAGACAGTGGAATGTGATGTTCCTATGTAACGGAAAGATCTAGCCCATGTTCTTATGGGCATTGCCTGCCATTCCTATGTACGCCAATGACTGAAAGCATGGGAATATATCTGTAGCAAAAGTTATTTGGGGTCTATTTTTTTCCAAATCCTCCTTACAATCTGTAAAAGAAACATTCTGGTCCTCAACCTTTCCTCTAGGAAAAGTGTGCATAAATGGAGAGGCTTTTAATATGTTTATGACTTTATCGAACATTAAAAACTCCAGTTATGTCAGCTGGAAAGTAGATTTAAACACTGTGTTTAAAAACTGCTTCTCAGCACAGCAGAAACTGCATACAAACCACAGATTCTCTAGTACAACCCAAATTTGTTTTTGATACTGAAACTCCCAATTAATTAACAGTAAATACTTTTTTTCTTTGATTTGATTGTTTCAACCCCAAATACACAAACTGACCGCCATATGCAAACTGATGAAGGTGTGGACTTAACTTTGATCTTGCTTACACCAGCAAATGGAATGGTGAGTGACTTGCATCAGCCTGGGTCAGACTACAGGAGGCCATATGTGTTTGTTTTAGCATTTATGAATGGTTGTATTTACCTCATTGCAATGACTCGCTTTGGTTTCTATTGACAAAGCCATGACTTAAGAGAGTATTTGCGAAGACAAGAACAGATGTTTCCAGGCTGCTTGCCACAGAGAGGAAAAAAAGCCAGTATTTACTTGTAAGCTGGCGTTGGCTGTGCCATTTTTCCAATGATCAATGATGAACAGTAGCAATTAGTCAGTTGCTGGAGATCCTGACTTGACAACAAAGGAATGGGCTTGGACGTGCCTTTTTGTATAGTCTGATCTATACAGTAGAGTGGAAGACAATTGCTGTAATCACTGAAACCAATTTTACCTTGTAACACACTTTTGAAGTATCTGAATGACCAAGGAGAACCTAAAAGCTTAATGGAATAGATGAAGCATGGATATTTTCTCCTGTTCTCCGCAAGCATTTTGGTTTCAAATTGTTAAAAAGTTTTACTAGACACTTTTATGAAATTGCAAAGCAACATAAGCTTTTTGGAGTTAGTTTGGTGATTTTCTTTTTCCCTCTGCAGCCATAAGAACACCTCCTAAATCATAGACACTAAAATCAAATTTGTTTTAAATGGGCTTTTATAGAGGGGAAAAATTGTAATAGACTATCAGCAGGGTTAATGATGATCTGGTAGGGTTTTTGGGAAAGTGTTTGTGAAGAAATGCATGTGCACAGTTTTAATGGTCAATGAAGGACTGACTTCAATCACCTGGGAGCAGCAGCGTGGGGTGTGTGGCGTCTGAGGATTTGGATATGGAGTTCTGGAAAGGCCAATGCAGAATGAGCTTACTCTGGGAGACGCGACACCTGTGTGTAATGATCGCCTTTGGTGTTTTATGGGTGGGGGGCCCTTCGCAGGAGGAGGAGGGGGGTGAGACAGAGCTAGTCGTCTCCCACACTAGGGCATGGTGCTCAGTGGGCAATGCCAGGCCTTTGCCCTCTGTGAAGGCTGTGACCTTTGGGTAAGGAGTTGAGTCTTGCTCCAATATAATGATCATTTGTGAAAAGTGATACATGTTCTGAAGAGATAGAGCTATAACATCTTTGTAAGCAGGAACCTGCTAAAAGGAAATGATAATGAAGCACAGGGTATATGACATAAACCAACTCTCTTTTGTTTTTAATAACATGCAAGACAGTGCTCTCCTGGTTCAACCGGAAGCCACTACACAATGTGTCTTTGAATGTCAAGAATGCAGGGAGAGCTGAGCTGAGAGGTGAAGTCATGACTTAACCTCTTACAAAACACCAAGCAAGTTTGAAGGAATATATGGTATCAGTTTACCAACAGGGAATTTATGAAACTAATATATGGAGGCATCTTCTGCCTTCCCACTTTCATGATCCACTTACTGCAGGCTTGGCAAGATGTATTCCTGGAGATATCTCAGTTTTTTTTTTTTTTTTTCCTGTTACTTTTTTAATAGGAAGCGTTATGTTGATCTGTAAATGTCATGCCACTGCCACTGGCTGGATGAAATACCATCTGAGCAGTTCATGGGCGTACTGGTTCCACCTGCTGGCTGAACTGGTGGTGATGACCTGTCAATCAAGTGGTACAAGCAAGGTTGAACAAGTAATCTTATGAAAAGATTTTATGAATAATTCCTGTCTGAGGGATGGGGAGAGAGTGTTGTCTTTGTGCTACAAAGTTTCTCTCTGTTTTTTCATTAAATTTCATTTCATTAAATTCAATTTAAAAAAGCTATTTCTTAAGCAGTGTGGCAATAGCAATACCTAATCACAAGTACACTTTTAGCAAGACAAGGACAGAAACACTCTTTGTACGTAAGAAGATGAACAAATTAGCCCACTTACGTGCCAGTGCTGCTGCCTGCTCATCACTTCTGGAGCTCACCTAGGGAGAGAAAGCCCAGACCTGTTCCTCCTTGGGCTACCACAGATATTGCATGGCATGCCAGAGGGCTGGGAGAAAGATGACCCCTCGCATTGGGAACATACCCCAAAAATTTCCCCAAAGAGGGAAAAGGGTGGGGGTGGGGGGAACCCAGAGCTGGACTTAATACTGGATACTGCAATGCCCATGGATACAGAAGAAAGGCTGGAGATAAGAGGAGCAAATGGCTCTCTTTGGCATGGGTTGTAGGGTTGAGACTAGGGCTAGAGTGCAGGGGAGCACGGGCATGAGATTCCAGTTATAGCTGGATTCTGCCAAAGCCTGCAGGGCTAGAAGAAATCTGAGGACTTCCATGAAGGCTAATGCTGTTTGCTAGGTATGACTAATGCCAGAATTAGTGTTGTGGTTACTGTTAGGATTTGGGATTTTTGGGTGCTGTAGAGCTTAGTTTCTTGTTTGAATCTCACCAGGCTTTCAGTGCTGAGGGTTGGCTCCAGCAGAAGTAAATCTTTTTTGATTGGTTTTGTTAGCACTAGGCTATGATTAAGTCTAAGTTTAAGATAAAAAAGATCCTGTTTTATAGTGTTTCATTTCTTGCTGTGTTGTCAAAGGACATGGAGTAGATTAGCAGCTGGTTCTATCAGGGTGAATGGTTTATATTGTAGGTTTTGGAGCTAGTAGGTTTTTAAAGGTCTTTAGTGGTGCCCTTTTGACTCTTTGAAGATTCACCTATTCATGATATTTTAAGAGTGCATGGCTGCATTAAATTTCTTCTGCTGGTTGCAAACCTTCATCCCTCATTTTTCTACCAAAAGAAGAAGAGAAGGTTTCTGAGGGAACATCATGGTTCTGCTACCCTTCCTCCTGCTCCAGGCAGTCATTGCTGGCTGCCAGAGGTTTAGTCTAGCCTGCTAGTGACAAACACAGAAAAGGAGCAAATGGTTTATGAATCACACAAGGCTACAGTTCTACTCCAGAATAAAACAGGGACAGGATATTATAATGTGCATGAGTAGGCCCTACAGATGTCCATATCGACATGCTTCTTAGCATGGTTTTGTCTTGTATCGATTAGTTGTCCCCCAGGCATGGTCTGGGCACAGTTCAGGAGGTGAACATGTGCCACGACCCTAAGCAGTTTGGATATGGCCATTCTCTTTAGGAAAGTGATTTAACCTCAGGGACAGGAGGTGTTCTGTACCACTTGGCCTCAGAGCCAGAGAAGAGTCGCTTGCCTGAATTATTTAGTAGTACATAGCAATCCAAATTGACTCAGGGACAAACAAGCCAATAACTGGGTCTGAAGGGTCAGCCTAAGGAACAGCTTAATGGGGAAGGAATTCTTGCATGAATTGCAAAGATGCTTCTCATTTGCAAACATTATTTTGTTTTCTGTTTTAAAAGCAGTGGTGTTTTCAAGGATTTGTTTGGAAGCAAATCCCCCCAGTTTTCTTTGTTGTTTCTGATTGCATGTCTGTGATTGTGGGAACTTGGTAGCACTGTGCAGGTATGCTGCAGCAGATTGCCATGCTGCCGGTAGTCTTCATGCAGCATTACTGTACCACAGTCAGAAATGGTTGATTACACAGGAGAAGGAAGCACAGAGCAGTTGTTGAGTATTTAGATAATGCTAGACGGAATATGAGTCTCATTGCATTTGACTTAAAAGCAACCTCCTTCCCCGCCTAAAAATCAAAATCCCACCCCTGAAAATATTACAGCAGCCTCCCATGGTAATTTTTTTAGTGATTTTTATAGGCTCAAGAATTCTTAGATACAGCTAGTACTTCGTCCATTTGGAGAGAGGTGACACTTCATCTTTCTCTAAGATACTTCAGGCTCATTCTCATACCAAATCCATTTTCATTCCTGCTATATGAACCTGTAACATAGGTTATGCAATTAGGAGGAAAGTGTTTGCAGACATGATAAGGAAAACCTGATAAATAAAATGCTATACACTGTCAATCATGCTGATGCTATTCCAATAAACACAAACATGTTTTCTGTACCCAGTTTAAAGAGACAGAGTAAAATAATTTATGGCCAAAATTGTCTTTCCTTCCTTGCAGCATTTATATGTATATAACACAATACACACCAAAAATATGTTAAGGGAGCATCATTGACATAAAATAGAGTGCTAAAAAGGCAATGCTATGATTAGTGTTGTAGTTATAGCATTATAGTTAACAGGCTTTTTGTTCAGTAACTGGGCCCCTCTCTGTGAATGTGCTATATACAGTCTTTATGCAATTAGGAGCATTTTTTAAGGTGAATGTTTGGTTTTAGGTTTTTGCTTTCAAGGCAAATGCAGTCAGATTTATATCACATCTGTTGTTATCAAAGTGGAGCCTTGTCTTCCAAAGGAGATTTGTCTTATAGAGTGCACAGATTGGGCAGCCTTCAATTTAGGAGTGGATGCAAAATACTTTTCTGAGTGTTGCCCTATAATGTTTTTCTTTTTTTTTTTTTTTTTTTTTCCCTCCTGTGCACTACTCAAACCTTGCTTGGAAGACAAAATCAGTCATTTCCTTGTGGGAATTGTTATTCTGCTCTTTCAATGTAGTTTCTGTGTGCCTCAGAAATGTTAATTTATCGTTAGCAGTTCTGAGGAGGAGATGTGATATCTCCACTTTATAAAACAGGAGTGAAGGCTGGTGGCTGAAGCACAGGTCCAAGAGTATTTGCTGATTTGGGGACCCCATTCAATGACCTGATTTCTTGGACTAATGCATTTTGTGGGATCAAGGCACATTCCCTACTGTTGATTTCAGTGGCATTAGTGAGTGCTCAGGAGCTCTGCAGTCAGCCTCTGGGCTTGAAACTGAAGAGCAAAGAAATGAGGAATACTTATTTGGTGAGGAGCTGAGTTAAGATTTAGTGTAAAGGGCTTCCCTAGCAGCACATAAGAACTGTGGAGCAGAGGCTAGCATGCAGTACTTTCTCCAAGGATGACGTAAATTTCCAGTTGTCCAGAGCCTCTTTCTTCTAAATCTACTATGCCTTTGAATATCTGTAACAAATGAGGCAGCGCTTCATTGAGTGATGGTCTCTCTAGCTGCATTTCTGATCCTCAGAACAGATACCTACTGACAAGTTAGAAAACAGATCATTTATTTAAAGAGGATACTCAGAGAAAACGGTCCAAACCACTTCAGCTTTGACAGCCTGGCCCAAATTTTCCTTGTTATTTCCTTGTTATAGGATATTCTGTGCATACATTAAAAAATGTGCCCATATTTTGTCTTGCAGTAGTCATCTGATCATACCTGAGTCAGTCTCCTCCTGCAGCTTAATATCCTGTTACGTACTTTTCTACTTGAAAACATCTCACCTTTGCTCAAAACTGGTCTGTAGTGTCAGCTCGGTGACATTAGTTTACTTCACTGGGTGGTGTTGCTGAGAATGTAAAACTATTCCATTAGCCTGTTTGCAATATAAAATAGGCGTCTGCATTTTACAAGCTTATGCAGTGTAGCAAGATTCTGGCAAGTGTAAGGGAAAAAGGTGTTAAGGAGAGCTGGCAGCTCCTTAAAGAAAAGATATTAAGTGCAAACTCTTCCAATAAGGAAGAGAGTTAAGGAAGTGCAGTAGAAGACCAATGTAGCTAAACTGTCAGCTCTTCACGGCCCCTGAAGAGAAGAATGTTTTTTTACAGAGTGGGAAGTAGGTCAGATTTCCAAGAACAAGGATAAAAAATAGCATGTAAGGACAATAAAATCAGAAGTCTTGAAGGACAAAATGAGGTGAAAGTATCCAGGTGTGTAACAGGTGGTAAGAACTCATTTTTCATGTACATTAGTAACAAAAGAAGGACTGAAAGAAAACATTAGAGGGTGAAAGGGATCAACAGACAACATTGGGAAGGCCAAAGTGTCTTTGGTTTGTTTGGATGTTTCCCAGTAAAGTGTATACTGCCGCTACTGATAACACTAGGGACTGTACCGCCACTGCTACCTTTGGCAGATAGGCAGGGGCCTGGGTGCCTGAAGATCTCACATGCATAAATGATTGTCTCTGTACAGCCTGATATCTACAGAGATGTACACCTTCCACCCCCACCCACCAAATTTAGGATGGTTTGTCTGGAGGACATTGCTGTATGATACCTGAAATACTGATTGAAGATGACTTGGAAAGTGTTTAGGAACAGTCCACTGTCAGAAGGAAAGCATGAGCTGGGAGGATCCCAGCGGTGTCTTCTTTGCAAGTGCTATTCTGTACATTTGTTAATGGTTTAGTTGATGGCACTGAGTGTGAAACAATCTATATAGAAGGCACTAAGCTGGTAAGGATGAAAGACTCTATGAAAGGGCTACAATTCAAATGGGTCTTGATCAGTTAGAGAAGTAAGCGTAAAAAGAATGGTCACAGTTCAATAAGGACATGTTCTATATACCAGTCTTAGGAGTAACCACCTTTAATGATAAAGGCTGGGGAATGACTTCCTAGGGAGCAATTATTCAGAAAAAAATCTGACAGTTGCAGGAACCCACTAGCTAGTACATGAGTTGACATTGTCATGCTGTGTATGTATGTAGTATTCTGGGGTGAACAGAGAGGAATATAGCCTGCAGAACGTATGAAAAAAAAATCCTTCCTTGTCTGGAGTAGCATGTCAAGTCACAGGGATTATACCTTGAGAAAGATGTAAGTCAACAAGACTATGCAGACGGACAGCAACAAGACTGAACAAACAGTCCCAGGTAACGTGACTGATAAGTATGTATCAAACAAATTAGTGTTATTTGGGGTAGATGGCAGCAATATGATTAGTGGTTATTATAGCCTTCTGTATATATAGGCTGCTGCAAAGAGGAAGAGAATAACCCGCTTTCTATTTGTGTCATAGCACAAAGACTAAAGACTGTAAGTTCCAGCAAGAGAGATGAAGCTGCCATGGTAAGAGTAGTCCAGCACTGGAAGAGTTTGCCTGGGGAGGTTATTGAATCATTGTTGGAGGCCTTCAAGAACAATTAGGAAACATCCTCTGGCAATAATATAAGTTGTAGTAGATTCTGCTATGGGGCTGGACATCTCCTGATGCCTTTTCTAGGCATAATTGCGTTGTTTTCTGACTCACTTCCTCCTTCTTCTTTTTTATCCTTTTACTCCTTGGTGAATATCACTATTCTCTGGATAGGGATTTCTTAGTTGGTAGGGGGGATTAAAATTTAGCAAATCCATAGCAGTCATCTTGATACTGTCCTGGTTTCAGCTTAGTTCATTTTCTTCCTAGTAGCTGTTACAGTGCTGTGTTTTGAACTTAGTGTAAGAACAATGCTGATAACACACTTATGTTTTTAGTTGTTGCTCAGTAGTGTTTAGTCTAGTCAAGGACTTTTCAGCTTTCCATGCTCTGCTGGGTGCACAAGAAGCTGGGAGGGAACGCAGGCAGAGCAGCTGACCCAGGTTGGACACAGGGCTATTCCGTACAACCTGACGTCACGCTCAGTATATAAACTGGGGGAGCTGACTGGGGGGGCAGCGATCGCTGCTCAGGGACAGGCTGGGCATCGGTTGGTGCGTGGTGAGCAATTGCATTGGGCATCACTTGTTTTGTATTTTCTTTTATCATTATTCTTATTCTTCTTATTATTATTATTTCATTTTTCTCTGCTGTCCTATTAAACTGCCTTTATCTCAACCCATGGGTTTTAGTTTTTTTTGGTTCCCTCCCCCATCCCGCTGGGGCAGGGGGAGGGTGAGCGAGCGGCTGTGTGGTGCTTAGTTGCTGATCGGGGTTAAACCACAACAGTACAGAACTTCATGGGGCAGTGCTTTAAACTACTATGTTTGACCAACTGCTGAAGTTGTAAGAGTCCCAGGCCACAACTTCTTAGTGAGAGTGTTCCTTATAGACAGAATAAGGACTGGGACTTGCTTTCTAATCAACATATTTTCTGAAGACTTTTAAAATGCATGTAACAGTCTGACATACCAGCTGTCAGCAGAAATCATGTCCCCCACCAACACCCGCATGCGGTGCATTGGCACTCATGTCACACGAAGAGGGAGTGTTGACAGGTCCTCTTGCTAGTCACCTTAGAAATGGAGGAAAGAAGCCAGGGTTCAGCAAAGGAGAACAGGCAATCGTGGGGGGACACCAGGAATGGCAGAACCAGACGAGTCTGCGCAAGAAGTTACTGGACTGGCCCGGGGCTTTTACAGGCCCAAGAGGAAATACATGCAGCCAAAGAGAAATCTTCTCCAGCCTCATCCATGTTTAGCTTGGTGTTCGGGTCTGATTCAAACCTCTCTTGTTGTGGAACAACATTGCAACACCATTCATGGCCAATCTTTCCAAGTTCCAGAGTCTTGAGTAGCTCTAGTTGCATTTGTGTTAAAACTGAATCATGTTTTCTTTTGACTTAGAAGCCGACCTTGATTTCCAAGCCAATGCTTGACAGCATCCTTTGTCTTCGTGATGACAGATGGAAGTATGTCCGGAGCCTCCTGTCCCCAGCCTTCAGCAATACCAAACTGAAAGAGGTAAGGTATAGACATTGCTGTTTTCAAAATTTAGGACACATAATAATTTTCTTTTGTGCAGACATCTACTTTATATAGGTCCATATTAAGGATAGGTAAAACCTGCTACTTCATGCCAGTTTATTTAGACCTGAAGAGCATGTGCAGTAGAGTGTATGTACGGTGCGGTCCAGGTCATAAACTGACGAAAATCAGAATAGCTCATCTGAGGATATGATCCTCTGTCTTTATATAAGCCAGTTTGTCCATAAAAGTGCAGCAAACTCAAAGAGGACCCTTACACCTTCCTTCTCCCCACCCCCCGCCCCTTGTTAGGAGTAAGCTAAAGTACGGGGAAGGTTATTGCTCCCAGTTGGAATATAGCTTTTTGTGATCTGCAGAGTCAGCAGCTCTCACGTTAACATGGGAACTGCTGTCAGTCTATTTTCATTTCTCCAGCTCCTTCCCCCCACTCCTCCTTTTATTTTTTAATCCTTTCATATAATAAAATAAGTCACTGGAACAGAATGTCATTGCCAGATAATACCTCTGAAAATAAATGTCTCTGTGATGACCTGCTGCTAATTTCCTACAAATGTCTCAGCATTTACTTAGTCATGGGAACCCATTACCCGGTAACAAAGTCCTATTCCAGTGGCACGATATCTCTTAATTAAACGCAAGTAAATGATTGACCGGTTAAAGTCTTCTTTCAAGGGGGGGTGGGGGGGAACAAAACATAACTAAAATCCACTCTTCCTTTATCTACTTTATTCTGAAAGGGAACCATGCCTCACTCTGGTGCCCAGTCCTGGGTTTTAAAATTTTCCACTGGGCAGACGCTTGTGTTGTTTTGACATGCCGCTGTCGAAATCCACAGTAACATCTAAATGTGTCTGGCTCTCCCAGCTCTATAGACAGCGGTCGCTTAGCAACACCGGCTGTCACCTCCTTATTATGGTAAATTCTAATTGGCCGCCAGCCTGGCGGAGATGCTGATTAATCACGACTGACAATGCCATTGGTTATGCGCCCCGACATTTGCTCTGTCACCGGCTCCATCGTGAAATTTTAGCGAGGCGAGGATGTTTAAATATGCAAGCGATTAGTTGCTCATGGCATTGTGGGGAGAGGAGAGTTTTGCATTTTCCTAGCGGAAATTAATCTGCCTTACTGCAGGTCATCGGCTCTTCGCTGGCGGACTAACAAAAGATAAAGCCGCGCTCCCCTCCATTTGTGGAAAGCAACCTCTGCCGTCACCAGCCGGGCAGACTTGATGAAGAGAGTGGCGAGGGCAAGCAGGTGGAGGCCCTGGGCATCGTGCTTTGGGGCTGGGCAGGCATAGGTTTGTAGGGTTTGACTGATTAAACCAGGGTGGGAGGAGAAGTCACGGTGCTCACTTTGCACTGTTTGGTGGTGGAGCTGCCACACAGGAGGAGGGTAGTGGTAGGAAGTAAAAGGGAGGGCTGGCTAATTCAAAAATTCAAAATTTGACATTAAAAAATTGAGGTCTTTATTTTTAGCCTGATAATCAGCTTTCCCTGTGCTGCCTCTTCCAAACTCTGTGGAAGGGGTGCGATTGTGCCTGGGCTCAGGGTGACCTGGAAATGGTCACTTTCTCCTCCTAGTCTACAGAAAGTGGGAAAATGAGGAGTGGTGAAGGTCTCTGTGAAGGGCACAACTTTGTTTCTCTGTCCCATGTCTTCACTAGAAGACCGGCCATCCCTACATAGAGAGACACTTGCAGTAAGTCCATGTGAGATTAAGAACCTCTTTTGAATGGATGCACTCCTCAGCCTTGCATTTCATTTTCTACCCAAATACAGGAACGGTCCTAGGATTTGAAGTTAATACAACTTAAGCCCTCACCCATGTGCTTCTCTTGCTGTGGCTTAGTTTAGAAGCCATACCAACACTTCTCAAAGGAAATCAATGCTCATTAATTATGATCTCACTTTTTTAACTCTTCCATATTTAATACTCTCTCAGAACCTCTACAGCAGCATGGAAATACCATGTTCTAGTGCTGGCCATACTACAGAGTATTCAGAACTATGTAGAAGACATCCTGTTTATAATAAACTCTTCCTCTCTACCTCAAAGGAGCTACAAATAAGCTAGTTTTGGTATTCATTTACTGCATAAGAACCTGGATATGTTATTTTATACATATTTATAAGTACTGCTAGACACATTCCTCATTTCTTCTCCTAAGACATTGATTACTTTGCCACAGATATCTGAGCTCTGACTAAACTGCACACCAAAGTCTTCCTCTCTCTTCACTCTGGATGTCTGCCTTGCCTCCGTTCCCCTATGCAAACTCCCCAGTGATGCTGGAGACACTGCAGACCTCCCAAGTAGCTTTGGAGAGTGGCTCCCCTTGAGTACCGCAGCCCCTAGTGCCATTCTGAGCATAGACTTGTCTGTCTGGATGCTCTGACAGAACTGGGAGCTATTAGACTGTGACAAAGCAATAAATGTTAGTAATTCCTTGTGCTCCCCATAGCAATCACTTCAGATAAAAGATGCACAGAGGGCCAGAGAGTTGAGCGTAAGTTCCTGGTAACTCAATTTCAGAAGCACAAGAATCTACTACTACGTTAAAGGACAGCTTCAGCAGTAGCAATAACAAGAAGCCAGTCATCCACTCATCCACATCCACTGGCTGCTGGAGGACAAAACCCAAGACAGAGCTAACGTATATTGCTAGGGTTTGACCCGTAATGCCCCACAGAGGCATCTAGGTGCTCTGGCTGGGGACAGAAGTGTACTTGCCTTTGCCTCTCCATGGAAGTGGTGTAGTGTTACTGAGAAGTTCACTAAGCTTGAGGAATTTCCCCTTAGTTTGGCAAGATCTCCAATAGCCAGTCACCAAATGAGGAAAAGTTGATCCCAGAAGTTTTGAAGTTTGCAAAGTTACAAGCAATTAACTGAAACTAGAGGTTATAGAGCTGTAGGGTAGCCAGTGTAGTGATTGCTGCATGTATGCAGGGAGTTGTTTTCCTAACATTGTAAATCTTGAATCTTGAAAGATTTTCTGGCATCTTTTCCAGCTTTCTCTCTCTGTCTCCTCAATTTCTCTTTAAAAGCCATGCACCGTTTCATTGTTGCTTTTATGGATTTCTATACATTGTGTGTTCTTCCTTTGAAATTTTTCTAATGCGTATATAAAGATTAGTAAAGCAGTCCACTCCAACTGAAGGAGAGGTTGGCTCCAGGTAACATTAAATTCAAATACTGTAGTGGTGAGCATAGCATAAATCAGTAGACTTCTAAGCTTGATCCTGCAGTAAGATTTGGTAGCATCCCACATGAAATACCACTAGAGTTGGTAGCAGTTCTGATAATAAACTCTTTCCAGGGAGACCCCTGAATGGACCATATAGTGTCATTGCTATGGGAGCACTAAGAACAAGAAATGAGAGATAGGAAGCAGGGGACCCAAGAAATTTCAGTTCCAGCTCTGCCATTGGCTGCCTGTGGGTGATCTGTCAGAAGCTGCTTAAATTCTCTGTGGGTGAAATTACTTTCGTCTGTTAAATGGGAATAATACCGACCACTGAAAGTTGATCCCAGATGTAATTCATGAGGAACTGGTGAAGTAAAATACCTGGAGATCCTTAAATAAAAGATGTATTTACTGATGTTCCTCTCAGGGTCTCCTCAACTATTATGTATTGAAACAAGCTGATATGTTAGTGATCTTGCTGTAATGATCTTGATTCCCTATTTAGTATTTCTTATTTTGTTCCTCTTCTATTTGCTGTGGTGCCTGTGATGATCCCTGCAGTTCTGGACCCCTTGTCAGACTTGATAAATAGCTTTGCTCTCTTTTACAGCCAACACCAGCAGAAAACCTATTGTTTTTTATTTATTCTGATGGTGCTGCAGTAGTCTTGTCATCTCCTATCAGTATGCTGGGAATCCTCTCCTCCATTAACCAACCATTAAAACAAAACAGAACACAAAAATTAAAGATGAGAGCACAGCATAATGTAGCATTGTCCTAAATAACCTGCAAAGTGGAGTTTGTGTTGAGGCATTTTCTTTCAAACGAAGGGAGACACAAAGCAGAACTTGTGACAACATGGCAGAACAGTGCAGGAAAATCTTCTAGTGTCACTCTCAGGCATGTAGATCTTCCAGATCCCACTAGGACATAAGATCTGACAGTCCAACCATTGAGGGTTTCTTGTTTTATTCTCTCTCTGCTTATGCACATTTGTCAGAGGAATTTTGGAAGGATCTCTGGAAATTGCTATTGTTACTCAACAAAGCAAGTGTGCACACCTGAGACAAAGAAATCACTAAGGTAAAAGCCAATATGTGAAAGCATATCCTTGAGCCACAAGTCAGTGCCTGGTTGAGTTGCTCACTTTGGTAAGCTGTGCCCATGAATAGCAGGGCCTCACTGTGAGATGATGGAAACAATCCTCTCACAAACATCTTCCTGATGCTCCACCCTTTCCCTGGTTTTAGTCAGGGACTTGAAATCTGGTACAGAAGCAATTCTTATGTTAGGGATGTATCCTTTTGCCTTCTTCTTCCTTTATATTTCATCCCATTTGTGGGGCAAGAGGCCCAACGTGACCTCTGCGTACTGTATCTGAATAGTAAAGTCTCCAGTGTGTCTCTCTCCAGTGAATATGATCCAGCCTTCTACTTTATATTTTTGGTGCTAATAATAAGGGGAATAATAATAGTGAATACTGAGGACCACATCTAACTAGAGGAACGTGACTCTGATGCCTTTGAACAGTGAAAACATCCCCATGCACTGTGCGTAGCAGAATCAGAAACTAATTGTTGTTACGTGCCAAATAGCATATTGGCAGGATTTATACAGCAAAGCTCCTGGCATCATGAAAACCCTAACCCCAAATGCTCTTCTTTGGCAGAAAGAAAGAAATTTGGGCTCTGGGCTACTCTTGCTATTAGATAACTGGCAAATCAAATATTTACAGGGACCATATTGTTTAGATTTTTCTTCATCCTGTTACTCTCAGCCAATCTGAACACAGAGCAGCTGGGGTTTGTTTACCCACCAGGAACTGATTCTCAGGCAGGTTATATTTTTACGTTCTGACTGGCAAACGATAATGTATAGGAAGTTAGTGATACCCAAGGTGGTGCAGATCAACGTGTCTGTTTCTGTGCCGGTTTTCAAAGTTTGGTATAGTTCACCTCCCCAAAGACTGCTTTATTTTTCTTGACAATTGAATGAAGAGTTTAAAGTGTTAAGGGACTTGAGAATGTTTCCGTCTGTGTGGTCTTTGTAGTTATCAACCTTGGACTAATTTATGTCCCTCAGGGGAATAAAAACCCAAACCCAGGATTCCAGAGTAGATAACCCCCATAGCTTTCATATGCAAATAATTGTCTCATTGATATGTCTCTGTCCTATCATGCTAACAATAAATCAAATCCATGTGTCCCCCTTCTC